>JAWDJV010009460.1:0-44671 GCA_033119285.1 Teratosphaeriaceae sp. CCFEE 6253
GCTTTCAGCTGCATGTCCAGCGCGTCGAGGTAGATACGTCGGTCGTGGAACCAATCGTCGTGCTCGATAAATTTGCCGCCGCCGCCTGTGCTGATGCCGATCGAGCTCATGAAGCCTTTGCTTTCGGACGCGCCGAGGAGAGGGTCCCGCATGCGATCTTTGTGCTTGACGTCCACGTTGAAGCTCTCGCTTTCGAGAAAGACTTTTAGGTCGCTGTCGTGCATGAGGATGGGGTGGGACGCGATCCGGTTGACCATCCGCTGAAGTGCCATGCGCCGCATCTCAACGAAGGAGCTTTCGAAGCGGCCGACAGCTTGCTTTTCCGGGGGCGGCGGGACTATGACGCCGGGTGCATTCTCGTGCAGACGGTCGTAGAGCCAGAGGAAGTCTCGGTAGCGTCGCGTGACCGTGAACGGGGTTGGGCTCGGCCCGCCGGCGTTGTACCCGCGCGAGGTTGTGGTCGTGATGACGGTATAGGCCGTGTGGCTGGTGGTGGTCGAGGAGATGGTGTGCGGGTCGCCGACCGAGATGCTGAACTGGGGCTTGCTCGCCTGCTCGACGGGCTGGCTTTGCGGCTGCTGCTGTGGCTGTCGAGTGTGCTGGAACGCTCGCGCAGTGACTGGCAATGACGTGGCAGCACCATCCTCGCTCGCGCCAGTGCTTGGCCTACCTGGCCTGGTTCGAGTTCGTGATGCCAGCTCTTTCACGGGTGGTGCGGGTGCGGAGGGTTCTTCGGCTGCCGACTCGGCGCCCAGAGGACCCAGCGGACCCATGGAATCGTCGAGGGATTCGAGCGTGGTCGACTGCGCGAGAGTGCCATATCGGCGGGGCGTTCGTGATTTGGACGGGACGGGCTTCGCGGTGGTGCTCGAGCGGGGCGGTGGTGATGCGGCATCTTCTGAGGACTTGGCGGGCGTTGGATTGTCTACAGGTGCGATCAGTCATTCCGTTGCTGCATCGCCGACGATGTGTGCCCTGACCTGTCTCCGCCTGGTCCGCTGCCTTCGCTAGGCTGTGGTGGGAGGGCGATCTGGACGGGACATCTGAAGCACGTCATCAGTCCAGTATTACTCTCAGTTGGCCAATATCTCCACACCGTCCCAGGGCGATCCTCCTTCATCCATTGCGCTGAATCCGCTGCTGTTGGTGTAGGTGGCCCTCGTCGCCCAACACAGCATGTAGGCGGAATTAAGCTTCCATCGCCGTTACGCGGCCGGCATGTTCCGACGTTGGCCCCGCAGCATTGCGCGACGGGAGGCTCGAGCCGCCGCACCATGACCGCCCGAGGTGGAGCAGCATGCATGCACAGTACATGTAATTGTGCGTGTGTGTACATGTATGTAGAGTGAAGGAGCTTCTCCTACATCTCACCAGCACATGTTCCACGAGTGTTGCTGCGAGCGTAAAGGGTGCCCCGCACTTTCGGCGGTTCATGTGCGAACAGGCACCACTCGGCGCATACTGACGAGTCATGTGGCATCGCAGGGTGGAGGCCATGCATGTGGCGTTTCAATCTGAAACGGGGCATCTTGCTGCACACGGGAGCCACTCCAGCAGGACTGTGCCGCACACCAACACATCTCAATCTGTGCGCGGCGTGCATGCCCGCCCTTCGGTGGCCAAGGCTGCTCGCGATCCACATAGCAGATGAGGACGAGATACACAGCCTCGTGGCATCGGGCTAGTCGCCCACAGTCAGGGTTGGCAGAAGCCTCCAGGTTGCAATATGATATCACCACCGCGATGAGTACTCGTATCTGCTGCCCCCGGTAGCAAGCGTCGCCTCCGCTTGGGCCTCATCAATAACGACAGTATGGACAGTGGTTTACAAGTCCGCGAAGTACCGGAGTCGTCTCTGCCAGAGCATTACGTGGATCATTCCCACAAAGAAGCATACTCAAAGGCACAGACAGAGGCAGCACCACCTTACCGAAGCCCCTACGTTGCACATCACAATGCCAGCTTCCCGCACAGCGAGCGACGCCCTCAGCGGGTCTGTGGCTTGTCGCCGCTCCCATTTGGCATCGTGATCGCGGCCGTGACAGCCCTTGTCGTTGGGGCAGCGATCGGAGGCGGGCTCATGGGTACTGTCAAAGATGCACGGCAGAGTGCGAACCGCTGGTGAGCCGCAAGCCAAAGTCCACGCGGTAATAGCTGAACCGCTGACATGGGCACTTCGTGCGCAGTCTTGCTGCGGCGCCACCTAGCGTGGCATTGTCAGACTCCACGACACCAATGCTTGCCGAGTCCGCCACCGCTACGACTACTGTGTTCCTGCCCTTCGATGGCGCCGCGACCACAAGCGTTGTGCCCTCTGCTACGACCACGGGAGGGCTGCTCGTGAACTACACGGTGGCACCACAGACCGCAGTCTACAACACGCCCTACCCCTGTCCAGACGAGGAAGGCAACTCATACATCACCGCACGAAGCGAGATCTTTGACCTATCCTGCCAATCGATCCTAGGAGGCGGCGACCTCGGCTGCATCCTCGCGTACACCTACCAAGACTGCCTCAAGCGTGCTCGAGCCTGAACGTGTTCAACCCGGGCACCTGCTCCGCAGTCACCTACCGCAGCACGTTGGCCGCAGCCAAGATCGGGAACGGCTTCGGATACGGAAATTGCTGGCTCAAGCACAAGGATGCTGCGAACGGAGGCCTACCGACGAGCAACAGCGCGCTGTCTGCCCTGCTACGCGATTGAGCGGCGTGCATCTCTGCCCGACTGTGCGGAGGGCGATCTGCATATTGGCCGACTACGCATCTGCCTTGAACTTATACATGAAGTGCAGATGTCAAATGGCAGCAAGGGAGCGTGATACGGGGACGAAGACAGAGCTGGGCAGCGGCGAGCAGCACTAGAGATATGTCGCTGCGTGCCGTATCTTCTGAGACAGGCAGGATCAATACAGTGCGGCAGATCGACAGCCTTCGATCCTCGGCATGCGCAGGTCTCAATCAGCACTCATAGGTCGAAAGCAGACGTCCATCTGACCCGCCCGCGGCCGTGATGCATTGACAGATGAGTTTGTGGGGTCGATGCACGTATGTGCGTCTTTCTAGAACCGGCGGAGCGTCATGGTGATTCGGCGGAGTGGCAGTGGGACTTTGGTGGTGGTGGTGGCGGTCGGGGCGATTAACCCAGCAAAGCGCGCACAGATCTTGTCTGCTTCCTCCAAGTGCTTGAGGGCGTCGTAGTTGAGAGCCTCGTTCTGGGCGGCGACTTTGGCATGCTGGTCGTCATCGCCGGCATTGATCGAGATGCCATACTCGACAGCAGCGAATCGTGCCCAGAACAGATGACCCTCAACCTCCTGGCGAACGCTGTGAGTGTCTCGAGCGTCCTGGACGAGCTGGTCACACACGATGCGGTTGGCCGAAAAGCCGACCTGCAGACTGCGCTTCACCCGCCCAACGGCACTCTGCTTGTGCATGCTGATGACGTCGGAAAAAATGACCGTATCGCAGCGGATCAGCAGGCTGCTTGCTTGCACATGCTCGCGCAGCTGCAGCTCGGCTTCGGTGAATGTGAACTCTGCGATGTTGACGTTGGAATTCTGGCGGCGAGCAGTCTCGACAAGTCCCGGACTCGTTGATACGGCTGCTCCTCTCGGCAGAGCTTGTCCGCGAAAGTCTGGATTGCGTTGCGTATAGCAAATGCTTTGCGATAGCGCGTGTTTGTTTTCAGTCTCGTGATAGCTCGGAGCTGATCCGGCAGAGTGCCACGAAGCTCGATGTCTTGGCTGAGCTTCAGCGCCGTTCCGAGAGTGGTCAGAAGATGCTCCTGCTCCGCCGCGAGGCGCTCGGCGAGATCGTTGTGGGTCTTGTTCGACCATGCTGTAAGCTTCTTCGCGCTCTCGTCCAGCAAACTACGCCGAATGATGCGTCCATAGCGGGCGATGTTACGAAGCGAGCCTCTGCATGTGGGACAAGACTTCAACTCGTCCGAGGAGAACGGCTCTGCGGAATCCTTCAACCCGGTGATGTTGCCAGTCCTAGAGTCGATCAGGTAGTGCTTCGCCATGTCCATGATACCATCCATACTGCTGCGAGTGAAGATGTGGTCGCAGCTGGTGAAGATACAAGGATCTTCGTTCAGGTCGATTTCGCCGTAAGTCTCAAACATGACCATGTCAGCCTGCACCGCCTTGATCTCGTCCGAGCCGCAGTTCTGGCAGAAGTCGGCGGATGGGCACGCCTCTCCACAAACCCCCGGGCAACGACAACCGCACTGGAGCAACTTCTCGCAGCGTAGATTACAAGGCAGCCAGTCGCACGGTGCGGCGCACGGCATGTTGCACTCTCCGTGAGGACATCTCGAAGAACATCCAGGCTCCAGACAAGGCGAACATCCTTCGTGGCACTTCTTCGCGCAAGCAGCGTGAGCGCAGCGGACCTCGCACTTCGCCGGGCATAAATCGCAGGGCTTTTGGCCGTGACAGCTTGTCTTGTCACGATGGGCACAGGTGGTGTAGCTGCGATCGCAAGGCTGCTTGCACGCTCCGTGGTCGATCTTTACAGCGCCGTTTTCATCTGCAATACGGCATGCGAAGCATGGCTTCATGCAAGAGTGTCCCCAAAGCAGCAAGGCTCCGCAGACACCCATGCACCGAAAGCTAACGCTCCCAACATCAGTGTGGCACGGTACGCTGACGGTATGTTTGCATCCTGGAACCATGATCTCAACCTTGGTGGCGCATTCAACCTTGGCGAGGTTCTGGTGCTGGTAGCAGGGCAGAGACATCCTGTGGTGCCCACAGCTGAGCTCAACATCGACGCCGTCGACCGTCTCGATACAGACGGGATCACAAGCGTCGCCGCAAGGATGGGGGCACACATGTAGGCATCCCGGCTTGGATCGCGTGCAGTCTTTGAGGCAGTGCACCTGGTGATAGTAGTGTCAGCAGGCATCTGTATCTATCCTTGGGCGTCGTTGCTACTGACCGCGTTGTGGAGTAGGTCTGAATGGCATTTGCTGACACAGGCATGCCCACAAGCCAATTGCTTCTCACAGGCCAAGTCGCAGCCTGCTTCGGGCGAGAGCCGTAGAAAGTCATCAGGCCCAGTGACGGGTAGCGGCGTGTCCTCATGTCTTGGGCAGCAGAGTTGAAACGTAGTACCGAAACAACCATCCTGCTTCAATATCTCGATGACATCCCGCCACATCGGGACCTGCTCCATCGTGTTGGCGTTGCCAATGATGTACATGCCGTGCTTGGCGCGGGATAGCAGCACATTGATACGATTGGCCGTCCTCAGGAAACCGGGATTGCTGTTCGGATTGCTGCGGACCAGAGAGACGATCACGGCCTTCGCCTCTTCTCCTTGAAAATTGTCCACGGTGGCAATGCGGACAGCCTGCAGAAGAGTCCCGCGAGCCGCTGGTGATCGCCGGTCCTGCTCGGTCTGCACTCGGTCGCCGTCGGAATCATGACCATCTTTCTGCAGATCGTCGACATCTCGGTCGTTCAACACAATGTTGAAAGTGCTGCTGAGCTTCGCCCTTACCTTCCTCAGCTGGCCAAGGTATGGAGTGATGACAGCGACATCCTCGGCGTTGTAGACACCTTGGTGGACTATGTGTTTGACGAGAGCTGTCACCATGCTCGCTTCGTGATCGTTAGTGCGCGATGATGAGGCAGACGCCTCTGAGTTCTCGTTCTCCATGTGCTCGTGCTGCAACCAGAACAGCCTCTGGCGCATACCAACGACCGGTGGGGAGCGGCCAGTCGACGGTGCATCTTCTAGCAGCGGGTACAACGTCTTCCGGACCAGCTGGGCAATAGAAGGGTGCATTCGGCGCTGAACAGCCAGGGTGTCAAAGGGTAGAGATCGGGCCATGACATCCTGTGGCTGAATTAGGCGCTCGAACAGCGAGACGTCCAGCGAGTACTGCGACCCGTTCTTGCTCTCACACGACAAGCTGTAGTTCTGTATTTGAGGTCGCAGCTGATGAAGGTTATTAGTCATTCCACAAACGACGTCTGTCGTCAGGAACATACCTGCTGATGATCGCCGATGAGTATTGCGTGC
The DNA here is from genome assembly GCA_033119285.1 of Teratosphaeriaceae sp. CCFEE 6253. NCBI lineage: Eukaryota > Fungi > Ascomycota > Dothideomycetes > Mycosphaerellales > Teratosphaeriaceae > Teratosphaeriaceae sp. CCFEE 6253. The sequence goes on from JAWDJV010009460.1 coordinate 6,035, forward strand.
TCAACGGACGGCAGCAATGCAGTCAAGAGGTGAGCCTCCAAGACTTCACCCGCTTCTTCGCAAACCAGGACTTTGGCTCCCGTACGCCGGATCAGATCGAGGTGCCGAGCCAGACCCGACGTAGTAACACCGATGATGTTCGCTTGACGGAGAACGCGAAGGTCCAGTTCTGTCTTGATTGCATCCAGCTGCACCTTGACAATGTTGTATGCACTGATGCAGACCCGCAGCCAGTCCTGAAGCACTTCCCGCATCTCCTCCATCCACGAGCCGTGTAACAGCCGCCTTTCATGCCCGCTCATGTGAGCAATGTGCACGTCTTGGAGATCCTTGCTAGTACGTGGCCTTCCGAAGCCCCACGGCGCGGCTTTCAGCCAGCTTGCCACAGCACCTTCACGGTGGTAGCTGACTTGCTCCCAGCCATCCTCGTCGACGCCTCCAAAGAGCTGGGTATGTATCTCAGGGTAGTAATTCTCCAAGTACATGGCCAGTGATGCTTCTGTGTTCAATTGTCCCATTTGGGCCAGTATGCGATTGATCTCCATCGACTCCGAATTCAGCTCTTTCATCAATCTCCAGCGATCGCTCTTCTCGGTCTTCGTGAGATCGAGACGCTGTGCGACCTCACGAAGATTGATCTCAGCAAGACGTGCAGACTTGGAGCTACCACCGATGCGCACGATGTTCTCGGTGCCTTCATCCACCAGCCGCTCCAGACCCTGGTCAAGGGCGTGATTGGTGTAGCACACGCAGATGATTGGCCCGAGATCTCCAGCCTTCTTGTTCCCTAGCAGAATTTTGATCAGTTGGACGCCAGTGAAAGACTTGCCAGTTCCAGGTGGGCCTTGTATAAGTGCCAAAGACCGTGACAATGACGAGACGACGGCCTGCGCTTGGCCATAGTCGAGCGGGGAATGAGCAGTGAGTTGATCAATGACGTCTCCGTCGCTTTGCGTTGGGTCCATGTACAGCTGCGCATCCCCACTGGTCACAGCAGAGAGATCGTAACGGAATCCTGGTCTCGTCGCGTACGTCGGCGGGCCGATATCGACATCGCGGTCGAGGGCGGAAGTCGTTGATGATGGTGCGAGAATTTCGGCGAAAGGCAGATCGAGGGTGCCTCTCATACTCTGCATTGCCTGCAGCGTAGGCCTGAAGGCGGGCAAGAGCACGCCAGGGAACTCAACCAAGGACAATTGCTCTGCGTGGCCACTCACGAGCTGATTGATGATCGGATAGATCTCAGGCTGATCGACGGGCTTGGCGACGGCGTGAGCTCGCTCTTTGTCAATCCAGAGGTTGTAGTGCTTGTGGAGATCAGTGGCTCCATTCGCTGCGTCCTTTCTTGCATGCATCGGAGCCGAGGAGATGATGAAGAAAGCAACCGACCCTCCAGCGCTCAGCAAGCAGATCAGAGCCTCATGACCAAGGCGCTTCGACGCCTCACACCAGTCCCGGCGCTGTCGCTCTGACATATTTAAGAAAACCTTGGGCTGATCGAAGCTGATTACGAACTCCAGGCCTCTGAAGGAGTCGAAAGCAATATCAGAGACTGACACATTCGGGTAGACAAAGGTACGAGCGCCCTGATGCAGGCGACTGTCGGCATGCGGATCGTGCATTTGTTCCAGCTCGAGTTTCGCCGCATCACGCAGCTGGCCGACGGTGTCCTCGCGAAGTAAGCGAAAGTTGCGGTCGAGAAGACCTTCCAAGCCGCCAAAGTGCCAGTCCTGTGGGTCAGCTATTGGAAGGTACTCGTTGCGCGGGCTCTCGATCTCTTGCAGAGTGGGCAAGATGGAGATGTTTCTGATGTCGACATAATCGTTGTCATGCCGTGGTCCATCGATGGAGAGCTCGCCCGGCCTCTCGCGTGCAAGGTCGAACACCGCGGGGCCATTGGCGGCCTTCACATTGCTCTTGACCTCCGGAAGTGCACGGCCAAGTCCACAGCGCTGCTCGAGGTTGGAAAGGTACTTGATGGACAGCCTGTATGCGAAAGTCACAGTCGCTGGTGGCGGATCTTCGAACACTAATCGAAGAGACCCCACGACTTTCTTCAGCTCGTCGTGGACCTGCGCTTCAGTATTGATCTCGAACAGCCGGTGCAAGGCCGCGAAACTAGTCTCAACAGCGTCGGCTGTCTCCATGTCTGCAGTACCGTCCTCATTTGCTCGTGTGAGGGCCAGAGTCTGCAAGTGTTTGGCCACTGCAGCGAACCACAATGCGCTGCGCTGGCCGTTCTCGCCGTACATTATGTTGTAGATTGTCATGAGACGCGGTCGCAAGATCAACGAATTGGCCACGCTCTTGTGCGTGATGGCCTTGAGAAAGGGCAGGATCTGCGAATTGAAGACGCGGCCCAGCTGTGTCGCATTGAGCTGATTGATGGGCTGCCCTGCAATTTCCTTGACGCGCAAGCATCCACCCTCCGATGCGAGGAGCAGGATGACCTCTTGCACCTGACCGGGATCTCCGCCAACAAGATCGAGGGCTTCTTTGCAGAATCTAGACCGTGCCGGGCCGAGTGGGCAAGCCTTGGAAATGCAGTCCGGCGTTGGGATGTTGTAGCGCCATTCCTTCAACAGCGCTTCTGTGCTTACCGCATCCGAGCCGTTGGCCTCGGTGGCGGTCGTGGTAGCCTTGAGAAGCGTGATATCTCCGGGCGCGTGAGAGAACGTGCACGTCTCACCCCTGTGGCATCTGCCTCGGGCAAAATGTGAACAGGCTCTGCGTTTGAAGCCAGGGTCGAGCACATGGGAGTACGGACAATGATCTCTAGCCTTGCAACGACCCAGCTGGAAGAAGCGACAGGGTCTAACGGTGATTAGCGGGAAATCCTTTACATTGCAGCATGGAACGTACTTTGGCGCCATGATGCGAAGCGAGCGTGATGCTGAAGGAGTGGGCGCCTTCCTCGCCGGCTTCTCGGTATTGTCGTCCGGAGCGTGGGAGGGGATGCAGGGAAGAAAGAGAGGCAGGGGACAGGTCCAAGATGAAAGTTTGTAGTCCCGTGTGAGTCGGTGTAGTGACGTTCAACTCAGACGGCGCTGGAGTGTTCCGTATGTGTTCCGGCTCCACTCGTTGTTTACGCCCAGACATACGTAGGGAAAGAGCGTCCGGGAGCTGTGCCAGACACTCGTCGACGACTATCTGCGACGTCAAATGGCAGACGCACGCAGTATATCGCACAAATATGTCTCAGGCGTGTGGAGTAGCGGGCCGATGCAGATGTCCGTCGGGACCATGTCGGATCGCGGGTAGACACAGTTGAAGCTGCAGCTCGTGGAGTGTCAGCCGGTACATACGACATTTATGCCCGACTCGCCGCGGATTTGCGCTCAGTCGGCCCCGTTCGCAGTACAATTCTCTTCACCGCAACTTCTGGACGGTCTCCCGAAGTTGCCTCGGCCTCCGTCCTCCGCTCCCTCTATGCTTTTTCCTCGCCGGTCGGCTCGAACCGCGCAAAGATACCCTTCGCCCCCTCGAACTCCCGCATGATCGTCTCTTCCCTTCCCTTCCCTCTGACCTTGAAATCCGCCTCAAAGTCATTGACGCACACCAGAAAGCCCTCCGAGTATCCCGTCACCGGATCCGTATCCACCCCGCCCTTGCCCGGCGCAATCTCAAAAGCCCAGACCAACTTCGCCATAGCCAGGAACAGATTCCTCTCCGCCAGATGCGCCCCTGGACAGAATCGTCTGCCGGTGCCATATCCGTAGTGGTCCCGCTTCTCCCATGCCCCGTTCGCCAGCTCTGTCGCCAGCGTCGTGCATCCCGCATAGTGATCCGGGTCGAACACCTCCGGGTGGGCGAAGCGGGCAGGGTCATGCTGCATACCCCAGGCGTTGACGATGATGACAGTGCCTTTGGGGAGGAACATCCCATCCACCCAGTCGTCTTCCGCAAGCGCGTGCGGGAATGCGAGGGGGGTGACGGGGCGCCAGCGCATGGTCTCCTTTACGCACTGCGCAATGTACGGCAGGCTATCGTAGTCCTGCCAATTCGGGCTTCGATCCTCGCCAACGACCGCATCGATTTCCGCGCGGGCTTTGCGTTGGTAATCAGGGTAGGCGGCCATGGCTTGGACAAAAGCCAGGATGATGGACGCGGAGGTGTCGCTGCCGCCCTCGGTGAGTGTACCGCCCATGAAGTAGAGCTCGTGGTCGGTGTAGGATAGACCGGACGTGGGTTTGGCGGCGTCAGCGTCGTCCAGGACGCGGTCCATGAAAGCGCCGCGACTGCCGATCGCTTTCCGACGAACACGAATGTCGCGGAGGAAGTCAGAGTAGAGGCCGTTCATCTCTTTCTGTACATGCGTGGCGCGGTTGACCCAATTCAGGAAGACAGACTGTGGTAGGTAGTGCAAGAACGGATAGATGTCGACTGGTGGTGTAGCGCCCGTCTCCATTACCTTGGACCAGACTTCCATCAGATCGTACAGGCGGTGCAGATGCCGTGTTTGTGCTGTTGGGGTGCGAACACCCCAAACAATACTCATCGTGATGCTGTTTGAGTAGCGCTTGGGATGCAGCATATGGTGTTCGGGCTCGACAAGGTAATCGCGGAGCATCTGGCTGGCTTCCGCCTCCTGGATCTGGACATATTGATCGTCGACGACTCGCGCCATGAACGAGCCATGCAGCAGCTTGCGTGTGTCGCGCCACTGCTGGCCATAGTCCATGAGAAGGATGTGATCGCCGCCAGATATCAGCTTTGCGACGTAGGACTTGGGACGCTCGGAGTACTTGGAGCTCTTCTTATCGATCATTTCTTTTATCAGGCGGCGATCAGTGATTACAGCCGCTGTCCCTGTGCCGAGCTTGAGGGTGTAGATCCCGCCATACTTCTTGGCCCATTTGGTGAACTGGAAATGGGCGCCCTTCTGAGGTATCAGGTGAAGATTGCCCAGCAATGGGATGGTGGGCGGGCCAGGCGGTGAGCCCTTCTCCCGTCGCCCAATGTACAGGTATACATACAGAGCGCCTGAAGCCAGCAGAGCGAGAGCGGCGAAGAACAGAGGAGCCATATTGTCGGCACGATGATCGCTGACAGCTGGGCCGGCTCGATCAGTGCATAGAGGTGATACACGGATTGGCTTACCTGCCGTCTTGGAAGCTCCGTCGGTGGCGAAGGCGGTCCGCTGAGGAGTCTACATACCCTCCTTATAAGTCACGATACATACGCAGCAGTCGATGTCGTAGCGAAGTCCCCGCAATATCGTGGAGAGGTGCGGAGAAACACAAGGGCGTGCAGGTGAGCTCGACTGCCGGAAAGCTATGTACTTCCGAGGGACGCGCTGAGACGGTTCACTACTGGAGCTAGGATCATGCACAAGACGCGAAGGCGGAACGGAGGGTGGCACAGATGGACGAGGAACGAGGTGTGGATACAGGTACAGTAGGCGAGGTCAAAAGCCCTCGGTCGGAAGGTACATCGGTGCTGCCAAGGACTGCCAAACGCGCTCCATCACGTTACGCGTCTCGCGTACCTAGCCCGACGCGATCACCGGTATCGTCAAAGCACTCGCATAGCGGCCGCCCGTGTGGACGACATGTGTGCCCACGTTCGCATCTTCCGGCTCCGTCACTCTGCACATCTCCGTTTCCGGCAGACACATATCATGGCCACTGACACGCAGCATGATACCTTCCCCCGCCGCGAAGGCCATGCCGATGAGCCAGATTGGTATGTCCAGCTCTGCCACACTGCCTGGCTTGAGTGGCTGACGGACACGATGCGTGTAGAAGAGGTCGTTGCCCTGAGACTTGGCCGGGTCAAGGGACACGGCGTGTGACGCACGCAAGAACCCTTGCGGCCCCAGCGTCTTGGCCACGTTGAAGTCCGGCACATCGTCTATAGGGACTGGCACTGGATAGTTCAGGTGTTTCAGTGGCCGCCCCAAAGCGTCGATCTTGCGAATCTGGACGGCGATGTCCATGTCATCATGCTCAGCGCATGAGACGAAGATTTTGACCTTGCACCATCCAGCCAGCTCGGTGTACCGGTCAAAGTGGATCGAGAAGTCCTGGTAAGGTCAGTACAGTCACCCCGCCAGCTACGGGCTTGCGCCAAGGTCACTCACTGCGCTCGAGGATAGACTGTGAGCCTCGTATTGGACCGTCGCCTCCTCTGCCACCTGCGTCGAGCAAAGCTTCAGGTCCCCTGCACTGAGATACAGCGTGCGTTGATGCTCCCGAGCCAACGGATACTCTTGTTCCGGCCTTTCGAGCACAGTCTCCGCCAAACCTCCGTCGGCCTCGAAGCCTAGCAGCGATAGCCGGACAGGAGCCGTGTCGTCCTCCCAGCCGTTCTTGACATCCTTGCAATACCGATCGAAGAACCGCTGAAGGTCGTCGTTGACTTCGGGCCTGTAGAGATCGTACCACTCCTGGAAGGGATGCACCCGGAGCCATTTCGTCTTGGTCTTGGCATCTCGGAACGTTGCGAATGAGCCCTGCGTGTGGATTGATGACCTGCGATTTCTCAGCGGCGGACATGCTCACCATGCCTTGCAAGGGGACATACGAGTATGATGCAAGTAGGTACATTGGGATGTTGTCAATCTGCTCGACCGGAAAGCGCTTGGCCTCCCAGTACTCGTCATACAACGGGCGTTTGTCAAGCATCGCTAGAGCGTCCTCGGCAGATCCGGCACCTAACGGGTTGCAGTCAGTCAGCTGCCGGCTGCACCATGTCTAGATTGAGACCCACATACCAGCAAACGAGTCCCTGATCAGACGGCGGAATTTCATGTGGTGAGGGACCCCGCCTCTCGTCACAAGCTGCCTATAGACGTCCGTCTGTGCTTCCCACGGCGCAATGCATTTCAGCGCAGCATGCGATAGCCTGGCGGCAAAGTTCACCTGCGACATCGAGAGCCAGGAGTTTCCCGCCATCGCCACCGATCCATTACACCACGGTTGCTTCGACGCCCAGTCGACGACATCGTGCACGTCCTCGGCTTCCTGCAGTCCCCACATGGCTATGACGCCTTCGGAGTCCCCAGTACCGCGGGCGTCGATGTTGACGATCGCGTAGCCACGTGCGCACCACTCCGCTGGATCCGGGCCCTCGAACTTCTCGTAGCCGGAGGTGTGGCCGATGTCGATGCCCGCGCGATACGGCGCCATGGTATCATAATGATATGGACCGCTCCCAGTCTTACCATACGGGCTGTATGGGATGATGGCGGGAAAACTGTTCTCCTCTGCACCCGCTGGTCGGAAGATGTCGGCGTAAAGCTTCACGCCGTCTCGGACTTGGATCGCTGTATCACGCTCGTACACAACGTCGATGGGGAACGCTCTGTGCCCCGGCGAGCGAATGTGATCCTTCTTGAATACTGAAATGCCTGGCTGCTTCCCTTCGTAGTGGTAAAAGGGATGCTCTGCGGGTGACGGGATCGGGACATAGATGGCATCGGGAAGTAGTTGCGGGATCTTGACCGTCGACGTCTCGACAAGCTCGGGGTTGAGTGGCGCTGGAGAATGATTCACCGTCATGTTGTTGAATTATTGAGAAGCTGAGGTTGACGGTCCTATTCTGCAATCCGGCATATTCCATCAACGGCATTGACACTACTTAACATCAGTAGAGAAGCGTGCAGGTGGAGAGAGTGGAGAGTGTGGAGAGAGTGCGGGGACAGGTACTTCCTCAAAGGTCCGACTCGCAACAGCCCCCACGAGGTCTCCGCGTCTCCTCTTTGCCAGAGAGAAGTCACCGTGGGACTGCACCTTTCACACACGACTATGTCCGATTGTCGTATGGCAGCCGGGCCGACCACGAACAGCGACATTGATATCGAGGCAACTGAGAGTGCTCTCGAAAGCCCGCCTTCATCATCGATTCGTAGATATAGTCCTCGAAACAGACGGACCGACCTGAGATGCGCCCATTGCCAGAAATGCTTCACGAAGCCGGAGCACCTGACGGTATGAGACGCCGAGGCTGGCTGAGTGCAGCGTATGCGCTAACGATCTCATCACTCCAAGCGCCATGAACGGGTCCACAGCGGCTCGAAGCCGTTCATATGCTCGTCGAGAGGGTGCGGGAAGCGCTTCAGTCGCCCGGACTCGCTGGGTAGGCACCTGAAGACACATCCCCGGGACGACGCGACCGCGGAACTGCTTGTGCAGAGATCCCAGTCTGCGTTGCCGTCCGCTGACTTGGGCGTGGTTCTTGATGTGGCGGTGCCAGTGCCTGGGTCCAATGCAGAGCAACCAGAGATGTTGTTTCCCACCCCAGCTACGTATGATCAGCAGGATCTGAACATGTCGTCAATTATTGGGCAGCAAAGTGCCTACACGTGGCCCGAGTCACAAGACCTCTTCTCCTTGTTGACCTCCGATCCGATACCCTGGCGCCTCGATTCCGACTCACCACTCCTGGATGCGTTTGCGCTCGACGGCGTCGGCCAGCAAGTAGCTGGGGAGAGCGAAGTCAATGCGGCCTCCACAGGCTCGGCCCAGGCTCGGCAAGCGATGCGACAGATGAGCAACGTCGTGCAGGACCTGTCGTTCGACTTGGCAAGTCAAGTGGAGTCGTTGGGCCTGACGGCCGACTTCCTCGACACCTGCCTTAGCTGCTTCTTCACCCGCTTCGTCCCCATCTTCCCCGTCATGCACCAGCCGACCTTCTCCCCGCGCGCGTGCACGTCCACGCTCCTGCTGAACATGATCGCGCTGGGCTCTCTCTTCGTGGCAGCGGAGGGCGCGGTCGCGTGCGGCGAGGCGCTCTGGCGGCTCGCGCACACCGCCGTGGCCGTCTCGTGGCAGAGCATGCTGCACCTGACGAATGCCGAGGGCAACAGCATGGGCGCGCACCTGGTCATGACCGCGACGCTCGGGCAGGCGTATGCGGCGCTGTCCGCAAACCGCTCGTTGCGGCTTACGAGCCATGTGTTCAATGGCCTCGGCTTTTACTGGGCTCGCCAATCGGGTCTGACGTCGACAGCGTCTGTCGAAGACGATCCAGTGGCCGGCGAAAGTGCTACAGACGAGAACACGACAGCGAGGTGGAAGGCCTGGGCTGCCCGAGAAGTCGACAAGCGTGCGCTGATCGGCCTATACATCCTCGACGGATTGATCTCGCAGTCCTCGGGGCTGCCAACTAGCGTCGGGCACACTGTCAATGGCGTGCTCCTACCGAGCAGCGACGAAGCTTTCGAGGCTGCCGACGTCGCCACGTGGCTCACTGTCATCACTCGCGATAGAGAGATCCGGTCCGTGACGATCCGAGAATTACTGGTCCTCCTGTTCAGCAAGCAGGAGCCTTTTGACTGTACTTCATACTCACACATGACTGTGCTGGCACTCATTGAGGCTCTCCAGTCTCTCGTCGCGGGATCCCACGCAGCCGGGGCCCCCGCCGTCGGCCTTCCTACTCAGAGCGCAATTAGCCAGGCGCTCTGGCGGGTGTACGAGACACAGCTTGCACCCTGCGGTCGACGACCGGCCGCAGACCAACTCAATCTTCAGATCCGGTGGCACACGGTGCACATGAACCTGTGCGTCGAGTCCAGCACGCTGAGCGATGCTCTACGCCAGCACTACGGGGTACCGCGGAGCTCAATAGACCAGATGGGCTTCCACACGCCCAAGCACTTCGATCTCCTCCTCTGGCGGACATCCCCTCTCGCGCGCCGAGCCGTACTGCACGCGCAAGCCATCCTGCACACCGTTCAACAGCTCCCGCTGAACAGATCCCAGGCCCTGCATCTGCCCCTAGCGCTACACACGGCGGCCGTCGTCTTACTCGCGATCGCCACCATGGACCAAACCGAGCGTCTGCGGATGCCGCCCACGACGTGCTGGCGCGTCGTCTGTGCCTGGGACCAGGACGCCGCGTTACTGCCGGACCGGACGAGCGACGGTGATGCTGCTGCGCTGGCCACCGCGGAGTTCATCTTGAAGGGACCGCTGCCGCTCTCTGCCTCCTCGGACACGTCCGAATCGGAGTCGGGGCCGGTGCGGAACATGCTGCGCGATGTGAATACGGTACAGACGATCCTGGAATCGACCACGGCGATGTGGGGCATCAGTGGGGAGATGAGCCGGCTGCTACGCCAGCTAGTGAGTCTGCGGAAGGCGGAGGGGTCAAGGAAGTGACGCGAGCCGTGGACAGGGCTGCCCGTCTTGTATGTTACCATGTCGAGCATTCGCGTTTACAGTTGGCTTGGCGCCTGTGCTTGGTCAATGCCTCTGCCCGGCGTACTTGCTTCGCAGATGGTACTCGGTCAGCTAAGCTAGGTATCTCTGCACCAGGTGCCGGCGCGATCATCACCTCTACGCCAGGCACCGAACTTGGACTACTCGCCAGGCCCAGAGGGAAAGTTGCCTAGCGACCACTCATTGTAGGCTCAGAAAGGTACGACGCAATATGTGTAGGATGGGGGAGGAGGTGAGGTGGTCGGGCATCGCCTCGGCTTGACCCTCAATGCCAAGAGACGTGCTTACTTAGCGGCGCGTGCCCCTGACACGGTCCGATCAACAATGCAGTCCGCGGGAGTCATTGTAACGTGAGTGTGTGATGATTCGCCAGTGGGGAGGGTGATATTAACGACAACGTAAGTCTGATCCCCTGTTGGAGAGTCCGCGGGCTCCATGGCATGATGCATCCACCAATGCCACGTGGAAGCACTCGCATGCAAGGCGGAGGCAAGCGCGTTCTCGAGACTGACCGAATGGGGCAATAGCCATGTCCACCGAACGCTCCTCCTCCGCCGTCCGCAATCTGCGCTCCCTCTTCGAAGTCAAGTCCGCCGACAACTCCCCCGACACACGCGGCAGATCGACCAGCCATCTGACCGAGCAGGCAATCAGCAGGCCGACGTCCAAGGTCCGAGCAAGCTTCGTTCCCGTGGAGAAGCCAGGCGAGATGGCGAGTGTGATGGGTGAAGAGGAGGGCGGGCTGAGTCATGTGATGCCGGGGTTGACTAGAGAGGGCAGTGCTGGGGCCAGGAGAGGGAGTGGTGCCGAGCGGGACGAGGGTGGAGAGACATTGCAGCTCAAGAAAACGGTGAGCAAGGAGGTGGAGAGGCGGGATCGTGACTCCAAGGTGGCCGAGCCGAATCCCGAGGATGCTGCGACAACGACACCCACCAAAGCGGCCGACTTGGCGCAGAGGAAGGAAGCTGCGAAGGAGAGTCCGCTGGCGTATAAGATTGATCAGGGGCCTGGGAAGCCGGACAAACCTACCACGGCGGCAGAGGAAGATTCGGCTGAGCTTCAACCCGCCGAGCTGACAAAGGAAGCTGCGGTGAGCGGAGGAGAGGCTCTGCCACCTGTTGCGGAAGATCTGAGGAAGGAGACACCCAAAACGGACATCTCATTGCAGCAGAATTTCGCGCCAGCAAGTGCCGAGCTCGCATCTGCTGTCCGAAAGGCCAAGGCGGGCAACACACCCAAGCCCACTACCAACGGCAAGCCAACGCCGATATCGACCAAGGCCGCCCAGAAGCACTCCACAACTTCCACGAAGTCCCCCGCGAGCCAGCCCAAGACACCCCTCTCAGCGAAAGCACCCACACCCCCCAAAGCCGACCACCCGCCCGCATCACGCAAAGAGCCATCCAAGAAAGCCAGCCGAAGCTCCCTCACAGCCCCTACCGCAGCCTCGGTCGCGCGAGCCGCCCACGCGTCTGACCGATCCGTGTCAACCAGCTCCAAGCACTCCCCACCCACCAAATCCAAGCCGAGAGAAGGCACCAAACCCGTTGACCTCTCTTCGCGCCTCACTGCTCCTACAGCTTCGTCGCGCGCCCGGCATGATGCGGCGCCGGCATCTAGTTTCAACGGACGAGCTTCGACTACCACTCGACCCGCGGCAGCTGCACGACCTCCGCCTCGGCAATCGCTGCAACGTCCGGACAGCCGCACCTCCCACCAAGCGATCAGGAAGCCCGCGCCGCCGGTAGCGGACGGCGGATTCCTGGAGAGAATGATGAGGCCCACCGCTGCGAGCGCCAATAAGACGCACGACAAACCAGCGGCTGCGCCAACCGCCGCCCCGATGAAGAAAGGCGCGAAAGCTGGTGGATCGGGGAAGGCTGCGGCGGTGCCGAGGACAGAGACGAAGGGGGCGGAGCAAGACGGGGTGCCAAAGACGAATGGCACTAGTGCCGCGAAACAGAACGGCGATGTGGATGGCGTCGCAGAACTTGTCTAGTACTCTGGGCTGCGAGTGCGCTGAGTGGGAGCGGGAGACTGATCGCAGTTTGCTTTTAGCGCGCGATACCACTTGTAGGCCATGCTTCTTCACCCGACTGATCCGCTTGTTGTCGCCTTCAGTCGACCCTGACACCTGAGGAGCGCTGTGCACGATGATGATTTGTCGCGAAGATGGCGTCTTTGTACTTTGAGCCATGGCCTTGCACGCCCGAGAACGCTGTCCTGACCTCCTTAACCGACGCATATTCAAAGTATTGGTATCTGTCGAGCCTGGCGGGTTTCCCCTCAGCTGGTGTGGCATGGCCAGAGCAGGTCTTTGCCCATGCGATTTTTCCGCGATGGCGACGGATACCGGTACCCGTTGTTTCCTTCTTCGCTATGCGCTATGCGCGGCTTCGCATAACACCGCCAAGTTTGATGGTGGGACGCACAATAGATCGCCTGCCTGTGACGGATCCGCCAGTTCCCGGACCGACTCCGTTCCGACGAAAAGTATACCCACCTTTACAACGTCTCTGGTCCGATATATGCATACAATACACGCTAGCAGTCATCACGCTTTGTCCCCTGTTGCGGGAGATGGCGACTCTACAGGCTTGTAAGCTCGGAGGCAGAGCAGGTTCTCGTCAACGGTGTCGCTCCGCCTACATGTACCTTGTGCAGGATCTGTTGCTGTTCGATTGCGTTCAAGCTTCTCGCCTGGGCTCGGCGGCTGACCTTTACGGGCCTCGATATTGCAGGCCGGGACCCGGACTAGCCAGACCCGTTGCTCGACCTCTCATATCAATCAGACTTCGATCTGACGAGGACGTTGATTAGGGCTGCTCTTGCACTACTGCCCTTCCAAAGGAGTGCAATCGGCGAGAACGCCGGCTACGGACTCAGTGGCAGAGGCCGGCACAAGGCGGTGCTAGCTCCTGTAGTCGGCGCTGGTGAGTCCAAATAAAGGCTGGCTGGTCGGGCCGGCGGCAGTAGACCTGGCCGCTTCCCACTGGCTGCATCCGTTGCCCACATGTACTCCTGGATCCTACAGATACGCACGGCGATGCTCGGGGGCGCCATACTTGACACCGGCGCATAGCAGTCCATCAGTTAGCTTCCAGTGCTCGCAAATGGCATGGCATGGGTATGGCATGGCTTTGTGGATTTGGGGCTTCGCACGTGGATGAGCCCAGTCTCCGTAGTGGCATCTCTGTGTACCGTGATCACCGCAGGGCAGTGGCTCTTGCAGGTGGTCATTCGAAGCTGTCGTGCTCGGTCGTTTGCCAGTAAGCTGCGTTGATACGGCAGGGATGGCCGCATCTCGTCAGGGTACCCCGTCTTTGAAGACAGGCGCGCAGAAGCGGCGGCTCGAAGCAAGGCACGATGAGTAGCGGCGTTCCAGTCGTCGCCCCGCGACACTGATGTCGCAGCTGGCTCCGCTGTCAATCGCGTGCAGGGTGGACACGGTGGAGTCCCAAGAGGGGACCGGCAGCGGTGCCACCGCGGCCTCCCGGAGAGCACACGGGCCCGTCCGGCTCGGCACTCGTCGCTTCGTGGTCGCATGCGCCGTATCCTGTCCCTGGCGATAGCGCCATCAGCTCCTCACTGATCATCATCAGCTGATGTCCGCGTCGATCAGCGATAGCAGCGTCGGGGGTGCGTGACGGAGCGCAGACGCCGATCTTCTGGCCCTCGAGTCTTGGCGAATGAGGAGGCGCCGCTTCGAGGGCGGAGTGGGGAAGCCTCAGGATTAAAGCGGGTCCCGACGCTCCCAAACCTTCTCGAATGTGCAGCCACTCGACTAGGGGCTCCACCTCCATTGACGATCGTCAGAAGTATCTGCGTAGCTTGACGTCGCGCATGATTGGCCTGAGGGGAGCGACGGGTAGGGGACAGCGGCGCATGTCCAGCAGGCCACAACCCTGGATCGCCTTCACATTCCTCCCCTCCGCCTGGGTTACGCAGCAGTAACGCGTATCTGGCTGTTTCGTGCTTGCCGTCGCGCTCAGCGCTCTCTCCACGCCGACACTCCCTGATCGCGCCTGCCGCTCCACCACTCCCAAGACATCGCCGGACCACCGCACCTCGCGAATGCCACGTGCGCCTGTCGGACCTCACGACTGCACGATCCGGTGGTGCAGCCGGCTGAGTGGGAGGCGAAAGCGCTGAACGAGGTCACGGATCGCGCGGAACGTTGGGCGGGAGTTGAGGCAGCGCAGCCACGCCCATGGAAGAGCGACTGGTGGGCAGATGCAGTGTCGTCTACTACTGCGGCGGGGTGGAGGAGGAGGTGTGCGAACTGTATCACTGCGGCAGCCTGCCCAAAGCGACCGCCGAGCATGGACAACGAAGCCGGGCGCTAGACGTGGTGCACCACAATGTGCATGCGCTGCTGGATGAGGACCAGGGAGGGCTGGACGAAGGTAAGACGATCATACTCTGCTGCGGTCGCCGGGTACTGATCGCGACGCAGTCTTTGTGAGCTCGAGCGCCAAGGAGTGTCACGACCGGCTCGAGGTGTACGCCAACTCTGTGCCCACCGTGGTCCTCGTGGAGCTGCACAACAGCGCCAGCGACGGCGCAGCTGTTTTGCCGCTGGAGAAGAAGGCCGGCTCACTCCCGTTCTTGCGCGCTCTGGCCGCAGACGTCCATGGCGCTCGCTACCAGCGTGCGGTCATGCCTTTCGCGCTTGTCTCGGCGCTGCCAGCCGGGAATCACGCTTCAATAGATGCCGCACTCACGGCCAGCTGCCTGGAAGCCGGCGCTATGGACATTGCGCACAGTCCACTCGGGGATGGAGACCTTCACAGGCTGGTGGGGCATGTCAAGCACGCGACACGCCCTGTAGCGCGGCTGCTTGGTGCCAGCATGGCCCAGAGTCTGGTCGACAGCATCCGGGACACCCACACGACTACCGTGGCTCGACACAGACCGGATCACACCGTCTCACCTGAGCGGCGGAAGAAGGTAGAAGAGTCCGTGGGCAGATGGGGATTTCCAGCGCAGGACTTCAGCATGGACGAGCTGACCTACTCTGCACTCTTCATGCTGGAGCATATGCTACAAGTGCCCGAGCTGGGACCGTACAGGGTTTCTCGCGCAGAGCTGATGAACTTCCTGCTTGCGACAAGGCGACACTACAAACACCAGCGGGAAGTACACTACCACAACTGGCGGCACGCTGTCGATGTGACCCAGTCTCTGTACTGCTTTCTTCTGGATGTGCGACTCTGTCCGCCACATCCTGACGATCAGCGGCCGCCGAAGCCGCTCAATCCTTTGGAGGCGTTGCTGACGCCACTCGACGCTCTCATACTGCTCATCTCCGCGATCGGCCACGATGTTGGACATCCTGGCGTCAACAATGCTTTCCTGGTAGCATGCAATCATCCACTTGCGCAGATGTACAACGACAAGTCAGTCCTGGAGAACTACCATTGCGCAGCGTACTCCCAGCTCTTGCGGCGGCATTGGCCTGCTTTGGGCCGCATCACGGGCTTCAGGACGACCATGATCTCCACCATTCTGGCGACGGACATGCAGAGACACTTCGAGTACATGACCAATCTGGGCGACTTGAGGCGCAAGGTCGAGGGCAGTGAGAGTGACCTCAGTGACTGGGGTGAAAAGGATCGTGGGACGATTCGCGAATTGATGATGGCATTACTTATCAAGGCCGCCGATATCTCGAACGTGGCGAGACCTTTTGACATCTCGGCGCAATGGGCACGCACGCTCATGGACGAGTTTGCGAGGCAAGGCGAGCTGGAAGCCGAGCTGGGGATACCAACGTGTTTATTTGGTGGTCCACCCAACAAGGGGGACTTGCTAGCTGCTGCGCAGAGCCAGAAGGGCTTCATGAGTCTGTTCGGGATGCCTCTCTTCTCCGGCATGCAAGAAGTGATGCCGAGCGTCTCGTGCGCGATCCGAGAGCTAGAGAACAACTCGGAGATCTGGGGCCAAAAGATCACGTACGAGAAGCAGAGGCGGGACTCTGGTGGGGACAGCGCGCCGCTCACGTTCAGCTCGGTGACCAAGAAGGAGGTCGACGAGGCCGTGGTCAGGCACCACAACTCCGATCCATCGGTGCTACCGGCAGAACTGGCTCAGGCGCCTTCCTCGCCCACGAAACGCCAGACGGTCGTAGACCCGACGTCAAGTCATCCTGCGCATCGGCAGAGACAGCACCTCACGACGGGCCTCGCTCAGCACGATCATGAGCGGGCCTCCTCTCCCGCGCTGCCAACGTACATGCCGCTGTCGCCCACCGGCGGCGCATCTCGCCGCTCCAGCAAAGACGTTGCGCTGGACTCCCTCCAACAGCTGAGCGCCTACGCGCATAGCAATCTGCACCCGGCGGGCTCCCGCCGTGGGTCTGCCGACGCCAATGCCTGGCAAGTGCACCAGAGCTACCCAGAGTCCAGGCGAGGGAGCAAGGATGAGAGTCTGACCACCATCCTCGTGACGAGCGGGAAAGGCAGCCCTGGGCGCACCTCGCCGTCCTCACCAGGTCGCACACCCCGACCAAGCGGCTCGCCGGGGAAGCAGGTGCGCGGCAGCAAGCGGCAGAGCGTGCCCCAGGATGCGACGGCGCGGTACTCCGTTCCATCGTCCCGATCACATACCACGAGCTCCGCGACGGCGAACACGGCGGCGACGCAGCACTCGCCATCCACGCAGCCGAGTTCGCTGGCCCCGACGGACGACGAGCCTACGCCACCCGCCGGGCCGTACCATGGTAGTAGTAGCACATTCGGATCCGAAGACCCGTTCACGAAGGTACCGGGGACGTGGCCCAGTGGACTGGATGGCGCTGCGCACCATGCCTCTGCGCCCGATGCGCTATCGCCTGGCGGGAGTATACCGCCTTTGCCTTCCCCTGGCGGTGGTGGCGGGAGTGGCGCAGTCAAGAGCGATTCCCCGCGGGTCGTGTCGCGGGTGGCGAGCGGCGACTCGGAGGACACTGGGAGTGCGGGAGGCACACCAAGACGAGGCGAGCGCGGGATGAGGGAGTCCCGGAGTCGGAGTCGACTGCGCGGCTTGAAGTTCTGGAAGAAGAAACGAGAGGTCTCGGGCGTGGGGACGGGGGAGGTGGAGTCGCCTTGAGATAGTGTGTGTGGTGGGCCATAAGGTGCCGGGGTGTTTGATGGGCCTCTACGAACTCGCGCGGTGGGCTGGGATCTATTCTGTGGGTGGGCAAGCAGGGCGTTCTCTTGCCCCATGAGGGATTGCACTTCTTCTGTGGATGACGGGTTTGGGAAGGGAGGGTAGGAGAACGGACATGCGTGGTGTGATCAGGGTGCTGAGGTGCTGTGTTGTATGATCGGTGGCAGGGTTGCGGGTGGCTTCGAGGGGCGGACGAAGATGATACGAATGTGACGCTCTACTCAATTCACTGACTGCTACGCCATTCCCATCCGAGTCATGCAATATCTTCATATCGTCCACCCCACCACTCCACTTCCTCTCCCCTCCACTGCCATTGCGGGTCAACACATTACTGTCTCATCTGCTACACTTGCTACACGATGCAGGTCGTCACCAACTTGGTCACCGGCCGCTCGAGCCCGCAGTACTTGACACGCGACAAGAGCAGCATCGACGCCTTCATAGACAAATTCGATGTAAATCTCACGAGATAGGCTCAGCCACTGTGGCATACTGACGTGGACCAGGTCTTCCTCTTCGACTGCGACGGTACACCGCACCCTCACTCGTCTCACCCTCCCGCCCACCGCTGATGATACGCGCCAAGGACAGGCGTCCTCTGGTCCGGCGAGCACCTCTTCGACCGCATCCCGGAGACGATCCAGATGCTGCGCGACCGCGGCAAGCAGCTCGTCTTCGTGACCAACAACAGCACCAAGTCGCGCGCGGACTACAAGAAGAAGTTCGACGCCATGGGCATCGCCGCCAATGAGGAGGAGGTGTTCGGGTCGAGCTACAGCGCCGCGGTGTATATCTCGCGGATCATGAAGCTGGAGCCGCCGAAGAACAAGGTGTATGTGTTGGGAGAGAGTGGGGTGGAGCAGGAGCTGGCGAGTGAGGGCGTACCCTACTGCGGCGGCACGGACCCTCTGTTGAGGAGGGAGATGATGCCGGATGACTTCAAGCGGATCGCGAATGATTCTCTGCTGGACGACGACGTGGCGATCGTGCTCACGGGCCTGGACTACCATCCATCCTACCTCAAGTACGCGCTTGGGATGGCGTATCTTCGCAACGGCGCGCACTTCCTGGCGACCAACATCGATTCCTCGCTCCCGTCCGCGGGGTCTCTGTTCCCCGGCGCAGGGGCTACGAGCGCGCCGCTCATCAAAGCGAGTGGGCAGGAGCCGCTTGCGCTGGGCAAACCCAGTCAGGCGATGATGGATGCGATCGAGGGCAAGTTCAAGCTGGATCGGAAGAAGGCGTGTATGATCGGTGACCGCTTGAACACGGACATCCAGTTCGGCATCGAGGGCGGGCTGGGCGGGACGCTGTGTGTACTCACTGGGGTGAGCAAGAAGGAGGAGTTTCTCGCGGGTGGGGCTGAAGTGGTGCCAAGTGCGTATGTTGACGCGCTGGGAGATCTGCTTGGGTAGGTTGAGCGCGCAACGTGGCCACGGAGCGGTCGATCTACCAGACTGTTGGTCGGGTAGAACGCCCCGGAATATTGGGTGTTGGTAATCGTCATGAGCGAGATGTACTGTACAGTCTGACGAGAAACACATACATGGAGTACAAGGAAGCGAGAAATTGAGAGCATACTCGCGAGGACGCCTTACGATGCTTTTGTGAGTACATCTACTCTATGCCTGCGTCTGTGCGCCCGCATTCTTCCGCCTCAGTAGCGCGCCGCCGCCGCCCACCGCTGCCACAGCCACCACCAGTATCCCGTTGAAGATAGCCAGCAGAAAGAACGGTGCCCCTGGCGTCCAGCTATCGAACAGCGCACCCCCTAGCTTCGTGAGGAGCAGAATCCCAGCGCCGCCTGCAAAGCTGTACACACCCGCAATCGTCCCCTTCAATCGCGAGCGGTCCGTCTTCGCCCCTCCGCTGGTCGCTGTAGGCAGCAGTGCAGCCGTCTCATCCCCCTCAATGGGCCCGACGTCTCCAAAGATCGTCGCCGACGCCCGCCTGCGCTTCGCATCGCTCGACTCCGCTCTCTTCACACTCGTACCGCCGTTGATCCCTCGGCTCAGTAGGCCCAACGAGCAGACAATACT
Organism: Teratosphaeriaceae sp. CCFEE 6253; assembly: GCA_033119285.1. NCBI lineage: Eukaryota > Fungi > Ascomycota > Dothideomycetes > Mycosphaerellales > Teratosphaeriaceae > Teratosphaeriaceae sp. CCFEE 6253. The sequence goes on from JAWDJV010009460.1 coordinate 25,392, forward strand.
GCCGATCTGGCTCACCCCGATGAACACCACCGCGAGAATCGCCCACCGACCCCCATCCCCATGGAAAGCATCCGGGTTCCGGAGGAAGCCAAACGCGACGTACCCGCCTATTCCCACTAGCCCAGCCCCGAAGAGCGGCCACTCGCTCCCGCCCCGCACGACGCGGCCGCCTAGCCAGCCGAAGAGAGGCGCGCAGATCAGTGCCGCTGTCTCCGCGATGCCAGTGAGAGCTGATGCGAGAGTGTACGCGCGTTCGCAGTTTCTTTTGATATCTGTCAGGTTATCCGGGTTCGATGTGCAGAGACCGTTGCGGACGAAATAGGCGTTGACGAAGAGCGGGATGAAGAGGCTGATGCCTACCGAGGAGGCGCGGGCGACGAAGCCGCCGATATACCCCAACGCTATGTTCGGGTCCCTGAATCCCAGCTTGACGCTCTCCGCCACGAGCGTCAAGTAGGATGGCGCGGGCGTGAGCGTGATGTGCACGTTGCCCTGGGCGTCCGTGTCCGTGCTCTCGTCGTACGGCGTACTCCACAGCGCGGCGAGGGTCTTCTCTTCCTCGCCCGGCAGGTGGCGAAGGCCGAGGAAGATGAAGACGGCGACGGCGAAGGCGATGGCGCCGACGATGTAGAAGCTGGTCTGCACAGCTTGGGCGGGGGACTGCCCGTCGTGCTGGAAGCGGGCGGGTAGGGGCAGGAAGAGGAGCAGAGCGACGAGAGCACCGGCGCCGGTGAAGAAGCCGACGAAGCCAGCAAGCTGGGAGGCGCCAGCTGTGGTTTGCGGGTCGTTGCTGTCGTCGTTGTTGCCATCCGCCTCCTCGTGTTCTGATTGGCGGCTCCGTGACCGCGACGTCCATCTGTTCTGCGTGATGGTGAGCTCGCTGCTAACGCTCGGCGACGTCGCGTGCCCGGTACTCCCACTCCTGCCTGGCCTCTCCCGCTCCCCGTCCCTCAACCTCGCCGCGTGCCCATTCGCCTGTCCGGCCTCTTCGCTCGCCTGCCTGTCCTCCTTCTGCTCCCTCTGCGCTACCATCGCAGGCAGCACTGCCGTGACCATCGTACTGCACGCCGCCCCGCCCAGGCTGAACCCCAGCCGTCCCACCAACAGTTGCGGATAGACATTCTCGCTCTGCACCAGCCCAATCAGACTCAACCCCACGATGCAATACCCCACGACCGCCACCGTGCGGACGCCGATCCGATCGCTCAGCATGCCCCACAGCGGGCACGCGACCAGCGCGAGGAGTTCGTCGGCGAAGCCCAAGGTGCCGACGGCATGGCCGACCCGGGTCTTCTGGCCAATGACGTCGGTGACGACGAAGGAGATGCTGCTGTTGAGGAAGACGAGGAAGGAGATGCTGAAGAGGGCGATGCCCAGGAGGTACGTCGTCGCCTGGAGGCTGGTGGCGGTCAGGCGGGGGAAGAAGCGGGCGGACATGGCGGTGCTCGGTCTGCCTTGGTGAGGACGAGAGTATGGGTCGACGCTGCGGTGTCGCTGGGGTGGGATGAGGCGGCCTGCGGCGGCGATGGCTTCGGCTTAGTTGCGCGTCCAGAGACGGCCTTTCCTAGCCGCCAGTCGAATTGGCCGCGGTAGCGTGACGCTGGAATGGGGAGGAGAGATGATACATGCTCCACAGCGAGTGTACCTCATCACGGTGTGGCCTCGAAATGGGGGCTGCCTGGCACGACGCTCAGACTCCGCATGTGTCCCGAAGCTGGTCACGGATGCGGCAGGAGCTCGGGCCGGATGACGTAGAAATCAACAAACAGCCCTGGGTGCTACACGACGGCACATGCATGTACGCAGATGTTGACAAGCAAACCCCACGACATCAATACCGCAAAGTCCAACTGCCCTTTCCCCCGCCCCCAAAAACCCGCTTCACCTTTCCCCACCTCGCCCGCCCCTTCATCCGTGCAACATGTGCCGTGATCCCCCCCTTCACAGCGTCCCTGCCCGACGCCGTCAGCGTCGCCTCCTGGATCATATACTCCTGCGTCGGCTTCTGATCAAGGACCCCCCAACGCTCCACCTTCCCGTCGGGGTAGTAGCACATGTGCCGATAGTCGAGCATCTTGGTCAGCGCGTACATCTGCGGCTGCCAGATCGCGGTGTCGAATGCGACGAGCAGGGGAAGAGAGTCGCGGATATAGAGGAGGAGAGCGAGCCAGTGGTCGGCGAAGTTTGGCGTGTCACAGACGGTGATGTTGGAAATCACCAGGTCCGTCAACGTGAGGGCGTGGGCGCGGACGAGTGTTGCCACGACTTCCACGCCGCGCACCTTCGTGTCCTCGATGTGCAGGCTCGTCAGTCGAGGGAAGTGCAAGTGCTCCAAGACGTAGGCGTGCGGTGTGCGCGGATCAGTCCAACAGAAATCCAGACCCTCAAGCCCCAGACTCGTGAAGTGCTCCGCCGTAGCCGGATGATGCGATAGACTGTACAACAGCCCGATCGCCGCGGGTGATGAGCACGAAGTCTTGCCAGCCTCCCGATCCTGGGGCGATTGATGCCGGAGAACAATCTCACGGCCATAGAGCTTGATCTCAGTGGGCGAGGAGGTCCCACCGACGCCGCGGTACCTCTGGGGTGTGGGCGGGCGCTTCTCCTGCGCGAGACGGAGAGCCTCGTGGGCGAAGGGCCGAGAGCAAATGGTGCGGAGGTGATGCGAGGTTTGCTGTAGCCGGGCGATGTCCAGAAGGTCCATGAAGGCAATGACATTCTCCAGAAGCTCGACCGGGAGACCAGCGAGGGAGGCGAGTCGTGCCATTTCCATTGCGTCCTCTGGCATTGCTTGCGCGGTCAGGCGAAGACAGCGGACATACCCATTCGCATTGCTCGCGGCGTTTGTCGTAACTGCTGTTGGCTGGGGTCACTCAGCGTGAATGCAACACGGGATCGTACGCCTGCCACCTCTTGTAGTAGAGCGACCCCATCGGCATCCCGGTAGGCTGTGCGGTCACGGCGTCGATGCTCTGGAAGCGAGCACGATGGATCCGGTCGTCAAGAGAGTCACCGCCTCGACGAGTGGTTTCAGAGGAAGGTTCATCGCGGCACGGAGTTCCGCTCGCCCCCATCGTCGTGTGCCGGACTTGCCCCGGGCCCTCCCGTAGTCCGAGCCCGGCATTGACATGCCTGCAAAGGTTCAGATCGTGTGCCCTGATAGACGGCCACACGCAGTCACAGAATGTAGGTGTATAGCAGAACTAGACCTCTTAGGTGAACATGTTCCAAGCGGTTCCAATGTACGGAGTACCTAATATGCACACGAGCCCTTCCAATGCCCGACGCTTGAACGCAGCACGCCAACCCACCAATGAACGCCTCGCACGAACGAGCCAGATGCGAAGCAACCAACTTCCCAGCGAGCGCAAGCGACCAGACGGAGATCATCAGGAAGCAAAGGGCGAGGTCGACCCGTAATGTGCCATGGTCCTCAAGACCACAGCGGCGCTGCCCTCGCTCCCTGCCTCATCTCATACCCCGGTCACAACGATAGGATATGCTCCGCTTTCCCGTTGTTCGCCGCCGCATGCCCGTGCCACTCCTGTAACTGCAGCCCCACCTCCCGCATTCTCTCACACCCCTTCCCGGGCTTGACCTTGTACACCTTCTGTCTCGCGGTCTCCTTCCCACACAGCCGGCGGTGCATCTTCTCCTCCCGGCGCGCGCGCTTCTTCTCCAGGCCCCGAACGATGTCGATCGCGCCGCGCTTGGGCAGCTCGCGGGACTGGGCACTAGCCGTGTCCGAGCCCTCTTCGCCGTCCTCGGAGCCCTTGCTGTGGCCGAGCTGGCTGATGAGGAAGCCGTGGCGGGGCAGCGAGGAGGTGTGCGTGACGTTGGTGCGCGCCGCGAATCTACCGGGCTCGCCATTGGAGACTGCAGCTCCCGTCGGCGAGGAGTGGCGCGTGTTGGGTGGCGAGGTCATTGGGTGGCGAGGCGCGGGTGACTTGCCGTTGCGGCGAGGCGAGTGGGCGAAGAGATTGCGCGGTGGTGGTGACTTGGTTGACATGCGCTTGGTTGGGGGAGGCGGTGAGTGGATGCGGCTATGACGTTTTGCGGGAGCTGGCGATGGGTGCCTCACGGGTGGTGGTGGCGAGCGGTGAGTCGTGCCCCGGCGTTGGATGGAAGGCCGGCGGCGGAGTGTGCTGGTTTCGTGTACTTCATCCATGTCGCCGTGCATCAAGTCCTCCTCAGGCTCGCTCTCTTCCGGGTCTTCGAGGTCCTCGTCATCCTCTTCGTCCATGTCTGGGTCAGAGGTGGGGAAGGTCGGGTCGATGTCTTGCGGGCAAGCCTTGTGCCTGGCAGCCTCGAGGCACTTCTTGCGGTTGATGTAGGCTTGCTCGAGAGGCCGATCCTCATCAAGCGTGCCGCAGACAAAGTCGGTCGAGTCTGGCAGGCCCTCGTTCTCCCGAACTTCGAGACGATCACCAATAGGTATGGCGGAGGAGCGTGCGTGGTTCCGAGGACGGCGGTAGGACGGGCGCTTTGATGCCCGCGGCGACACCTGCCCGGAGCTCATGGAGTTCATGGATGACGAGAGGACCTTCTCATCGCTCTTATGCTGAGTCGAAAGACGATCGAGATGGTCCGTCGAGGTGGCGGCGGTGGAACCTCCCGGCCTCCACCACTCGTAATCGCTGTCTTCACCTTCCGAGTCGGAAGCGGCGAAACCTTCCTCGTCATCGGAGTGGAAGCCAGCGTCGGACTCATCAGACTCGTCCTCCTCTTCGTCGTTACCCTCCTCATTTTCTCCATCGTCGAGACGCTCCACGTCATCAACCTCATCAGCGTCCCCATCGTCTTCGTCATCATCTTCCTCCAACACCTCCTCATCGGCCTCCTCGCAGACCTTCCGTATGGATATCTCCTTCTTGAGTGTGTCATTGATTGTCAGCCGACTGCGAGGACACCCGACTTCCTTAATCCACGCCTCGGGCTCATCTTCACTGCTGGCGAACTCATGGAACCTACAGGCCTCGGTGCCAGCCTCATCTGAATCATTCGAGCGTTTCCGTACGGCCATAGGATGTGATGTTCCCGTAGCAGTGGGCGTCGGCGCGGTTGTGATGATGTTCGGGCTCTTGCGCACGCTTGTGGGCGAGGCATGGGTGACCGTGCTGTCGGACCCGCTGTGCGCCTTGCTTGCGGCTTCGCCCTTCAGTGCCGAGGACACTCGCTGAGGAGGCGGGCTCATGGGACGCTTGGCTGGTGTCGTCTCGGAAGGCTTGGACTCGATCTTGGGGCGCATGGGACAAGCGAACTTGATCGCGCACTTGCGCTTCGGTGGCGAGGCTGCCACTGGTGCTGGTGGAGGAGCAGGCGCTGAGGTGGGTGATGCTGCTTTCGGCGGCTTGGTCTCCTCCTTCCCACGACACGCGAACATGATGCAGCGCTTGCGTCCTAACGTAGCCTCGACCGTCTTTTCCGGTAGCGTACCCTTCTCCGCACCGTTCAGGCCAACCGCCTTGACCTTCCCATCCAGTGTCTGCTCGTGTCCGGGCAGCGCAGTGTATGGTTGTGTCGCTCGCAGCGGCGGACTGATGGCTGGCGACGGCATGCTTATACCATCGTCGCTGGTCAGCTCAGCCGTAGAGGCGGTGCTCGGGTTGCTCCAGGTCGACTGCGTGCTGAGCGTCCGTGGCGGCTGATACGGAAGTTCTGCATCGCTGTGCTCGGTCTCGGAGTGCAGTTGGCGGGTCAAGAGCGACTCGCGCCTGTTGAACATCTGCTGCGACGGTCGGGTCTTGGCGTACATGTCTTGTGTCTTCGGGGCAGTCCGGTGCCTTCGTTCGTCGGGCTCTTCGTCCACCTCCGCGGTGATCTCCTCGCCGTGGTCCATCTGCGCGGTCAATGCGGTAGGCACTTGCGCAGGCTGCGATCGTCTCCAGAAACCCATGGCGGAGATGAGACTGCTACCTCAGGTTTGCCCGATTCTGGAGGCGGCGATGTGTGTGCGCGGGAGTGCGCGACCCGAAGGCCTACCGAGGCTATAACAGGGCGTCCATGGTGTGCGCGTGCGTGTGCGTGTGCGTGTGGGTGTGGTGAGAAGACGCTCGAAGCGATCCCATGTCTCAGCGGCCGCTGCGCCTGGACAGCAGTAGTGTGGCGTTCGAAGGCGGAGGGTGTGGGCGGAGGGCGAAGAGAAGCAGGAATTGCTAATCAGAAGTTGCCAGATGCGGGTCCGTCGGGCTGGCGGCACGAGCACGAGCTAACCGAAAGCAGGGTATCCATCTCAAGGCCGCGAATCGCAGTACAGTACGGAGTAGACTTGTGACCACACTGTGCCCATACATCGATGTCATCTACCGCGCCTCCGACCGCGCATCGCCATCGCCTCTCCTCCCAGCCTGCTCTGCACTACTGCTGCTCGTTGCAGCATCGGGACCCCGCAGTCTCTGTCTAGGCCGTACTGGGATGTGGTGGAGCGGGCAGCGGCGTTAGCCGTGCTGAGATCCCGCGGGATCTGGCCGCTCCATCAGGCCAATGGCAATTCTGCCTCGTACCTTGACATGCAGCACTACATGTACTCAACATGGTTGTCACATGAGCATGCTTTCATGGCGCGGGCGGACCAGATGATTGCTCAAGCAGACTCACCGTCATTGCAAGCACCCGGACGGTCATCCATGATAACCACTGCAACGATCCCAATGCTTCACAGGGGACCTCCGCATGCATCATGCAGGGCGGGGCGGACAAGAAAATCGCGCAGAGCCCGGCATCGCCCACGAAATTGTCATCGCATCAATCAACACTGACGGGGCGACCGGCGTGCTCGATCTCGCCGCAGCGAGGCAGCGGCGACACGTGACTAGACCGATATGAGACATGCGCGCAGACACTCTCGATCGTGCACTGGACGAGCTCCTCCGCCATCATCACTGCGCTTCCACCCGCGCTGTTGCCGCGGTCGGTCAAGCTGAATGAGCTGCCATAGGCGCGCTCCACGCCGCTTGCGTACTGCCAGCTACAGCTACCGCCTATTGCCGGATCAGCGGGCAGGTCGGGAGACACCGCTACTCCTGCACTCCACGCGTCCAACGTGGGAGCACGCGATCATGCCCGTGGGGGGCCACAAATCTGCCCGATCGACTCGAGACAGCTGCGGCGATGTCGATCCAAGGACGAGATGCTGAGTCGTGTCTGCAACGGGAAGCACTGCGGGATGGCATCGTCCCTTTTCAGACCATACAGCCTGGACAGGGGCGCTCTCGTTAGTCTAGGAGTTGCCTTTTTTGCAGCGGTAGGGATCGAAGTGCCGCCTCGCGCTCTGCTAGAGGTGTGCTCGAAATGTCCGCGAGCGACGCGGCGCTCAATGGTTGCGGGCGGCCAATTTGAATGAAACTAAGCCTGGTATTTGAAGCTCTAGCTGACCATCTCGGTGTGCACGGCTACGGCCTTCTCACGCTCCACTTCCGTCTCGTGGGTGTAGTCGACGACTGTTTCGCCAAAATAGGATGCCAACTCCTCGAGACTCTTTTGCTTCGTTTCTGGATAGACTGGAAGCAGTCAGTATGTCGTCGCCATGGCAGCTGATGACAGGAGACTTGCAGAAGTATATGACCACGATGGTGATCACGGTCAGGCCAGCGAATATCAAGAAGTAGCGCCATCCGATGTCCGCGACTGCCGTGGCGCCGGGGGTCACGTATGTCTGTTGGTAGTGCGTCAGCTGAAGTCTGTTCTATGAGGCGAAATCATCGACGTACTATGCAAGCGGCGAAGTAGGTGAACGTTGCCAGCGCCATCCCACGGGCTCTGATGTTCGTCGGGTAGATCTCCGACGAGTAGATAAAGCTCGCGGCGTCGATGAAGAAGCCGTAGAAGAACACGAAGAACATGATCGCGAAGATGGCGACCTTCTCTGGATGCGACGAGTTCGACTGTCAGCAAAGGTTTTCGGCAGCTTTTGATCAGACTGATCGGTATACGTACGACCTGGAATGCTCGGAACAGCGACCGTGACATACTTGCCTAGCATGGCTATCTCGAGGACAAGCGCGAAGAGGCAGCCGGTGAAGCCGGTGAGGAGAGCCTGTTTCGATGTCAGTTTAAATCGCCACGGACTTCAATCTCTGCACCTACAAATCTGCGACCTGTTCTATCCACGGTCAGGAGGCCGCACAGGTTTCCGAGAGCACCGATCAAGGTGTAGATGCAGTACATCAGCAGCGGCATGCCTCCAGTGAGCCCCAGATTGCCATAGATGATGATGCTGTAGTAGCTGATCACCAGCGCGCCAGTGTTGTTGGCCGCAAGCTGCACGAAGCACGACAGGAACGCTCGCTTGCGGTAGCTCTTGGTCGTCAGGATCGCCCAATACCCCGACGGCTGCGTGCGTTCAAACGCTATCTGAGCTCGCATCTGCGCAAATTCTTCGTGCGCCCCGGAGTCCGTGGGGTCCGCAGGATCGTGGTGCAGGCGTCGCACATTGCGCCATGCCTCGTCCGAGCGGTCCCGCATCAGCAGGTAGCGAGGTGACTCGGGGACCCAGATGCAGCCTATGGCTAGCAGCAGACACGGGATGCAGGTGAAAGCGATCGGGCCACGCCAGCCGAAGGTTAGGTTCTTGGAGTAGAAGCAGCCGTAGCCCACCCAGGCACTGACGTTGTAGCCCGAGACGAGGAAGAAGCCGTGCAAGCCCGTCAGCATCCCGCGTTTCTCCTTCGTCGACGACTCGGCAAGATACACCGGTGTCAGCGTTGCCAGCGCGCCCAAGCCACAGCCTTGCACGATGCGCACGACGATCAGCATCGCGATGTGCACGCTCCCCGCCGCCAATGCACCCCCCACGAGCGCGATGAGTGCAGCGGTCAGGATGGTGTAGCGACGGCCGACGTGATCGGACAGCGGTCCCGCGCCCAAGGCGCCGACGCAGGCGCCGAAGAAGAAGAGCGCGTTGACTGCGCCCAGGATGGAGTTGGTGTAGGCTGCCTTTGGATCGAGGGCGAAGTAGGCGTAGAAGCCTGGTTGTCCGATGGAGGTCGCGAAGGTCGCGAAGCCGAAACCATAGCTGAACGAGCCAAGGGCCACGATCATGCCTACGGCGATGTTGAAATTGCTTGTCTTCGTCATGATGGGCGCGCGCGAGGGTGAACAGTGGCAGGGTGACGCGAAGCAAGCTTGAGGGGATGATGACCGGGTACTTTGAATGTATACATGTGTATATGCGCAGGCTCGGTTGCGTGTCGGTCTGGGCTGTGAAGCTTAGCCACGGCCCTTGCAAGTATGTCTGCCATCTCCGCACTATGCAAGGCTTGTGTGGAGGGATGGAGGTGGTGGCGTCTGGAGTGTGACGATGAAGTTCCTGGGGTGAGTTGAAGGAGCCGACTCACGGGAAATCTTTTCCGGGCCCAAGCGAATCACCCGTACGCCCCTATTCTTGGAGATGAGGATAATGATTCCAAGGAGATGCAGTACACCTCTGCAGCGCTGGTTGACTGCACACAGCTGTCGTCGATGCAATCAGCGCGAAGAAATTATATCTGGATCCGCAAACAATGCGATGAGGCAGAGACCTCCGATCATCGAGCATACTCATCCGTATGAGTCGACCCCATGATCGCCACCATCACCTTGTTGCAGTACTCGAAGCGCTCCGGGAAGTACTGCTCTCAACCCGAGATTCTGACGGTTTGCTCGGCCATCAGTTTCCCATCTTCACCGTTCTCATCATCACCCAAGCACATCATTACTACCTCCACCACCTTCTGCGCAGGCGAGAGGTGCTCCATTGGAAGTGCCCACCTCGCTCCCGCGGATAGCAGGTTCGTCCGCACGGTCCCATGGCAGATCGCATTCAATCTTGCACCGTCGTCCCGCAAATCTCGACCAGCAAAATTGCGCGTTCTGCCACGATACAGTGTTTCGCTAAGCCGTAGATGAGCTACACGGGACAGGCGCGGAAGCCACCGCAGCTGGCTGTCATCACCAGACTCCGGCTCCGAGGCCGTAATGTGGCGTTCGCCGGCAGCAGTACTGTGCTGAGAAGCGTTTATCACAGCTGTTCGGAGTTGCTGGGCTCAGGCGGTGGTTGGTCACTCCGTGGTGTGGGACTCGTAGTATTTTACCCACTGTCCACTGTGCCGATATTGGCGAAGACAAGTCAATGCTTCGACGCTGTCCGTTCGGCAGTGTGCGCACTGTCAACACGTGTGCTTTGACGGCCCCAGATCGCTCGGACCTGAGTAGGATAACGTTTCCCGGCCCTCGATTGCGATATGCGCGAGCAGCCATGTGGGACTGTCGCTAAAGGCGCCGTCATTGGAAATCCTCATGATTTCGTGCGTGTGAGAGTGAGGGCTCCGGGCGTCTCATGCGTGCGAAACAGGCATGTCCCTTCCGCTCCTGTCGTCCGGACCATGTCTTCTCGCAGCTCCGTGACGCGAAAGTACCGTCGGGCGGCCGGTAGTTACTCTCCTGAGGTGCAGCCTTGCGAATCGTCTCACTGTCCCACCATCACATGCCACTCGAGTGTTCCCAATAACTGACATCAGATGAGCCTGTCCAGCCTCTTCAAGAACCCACCTACCTTCTTCTCCACCCCACTGACCCTCTGCTCCATCGTCGGCCTTACACCAGTCCCCGCCACTCCGCCACCGCTACCCTGGCTGCTCACACTGCCGCCATGACCATGCCCGTGGCTCGCACGTCCCAGCCTCTCCTCCCCCACGGTTGGCCTGTAGACTTCACCATGCACAGCGCCTGTGTACGCGCCTTGCGGATTGTGATACTGGCCCGCTTGCTGGGATGTAGAAGTGGCGGAGTACTCGTACCCGCTGTACGCATGGCCACCCTGTCCAGATGGAGGTGGTAATGCGGGGCTCTGCAGCGGCATGTGTCCCGCGTACGCGGGTGGCGCGGAGGGCGTTGGCGGCTGCATGGACTGGTACCCGGGAGTCGAGGGCGGGAAGCCGGATGATTGTGTTGCGAACGGACCAAATGACGGCGTGGGCGCGCTCTGTTGGTGCGGTTGCTGGGAAGGGTAGGTGGCGTATTGCGTTTGGCCCGGCACCCCTCCTGAGCTGAACGAAGATTGACCTTGCGGCGGGCCGAAGCTCTGTTGGCCAGGTGGTGGACCCGTAGGTGGCGGGCCGAACGACGGTGCGTATGGCTGTGGTGACGGGCCGCCTGGCGGTGGCGGTGGCAAGCCTCCTGAGAAGGTCCTGTGCGCGTTGAATGGTGCCGGGGAAGCCGCGTGGCTGGGCGGAGCAGCGTACGCCCCGGCAGTCTGCGAGGGAGGTCCGGCAAAGTATGCGGCCTGCGGCGTCACCTGATTTGAATTGTTTTGCTGGTAATTCGATGGCATACCCGCGTATTGCGTCCCCATGCCTGATCCAGCCCCTCCGTCAGGTGGCGGCGGAGTCTTCTCGCGGTATGTGACCGTCTCGGGTGCAGACGGAGCGGCAGGGTTGTAGCCGAAGGTTTGCGGTTGTGGCTGTGGTGATGCAGCTGGAGGGCTCATGGCAGGCGTTGGTGGCCCATTACCCGACACCACGCTCGAGGCTCTTTGCTGAGCGGGCGACCGGTGCGGGACCGGTGACACCAGTGCCGTGCGCTCGAGCTGCTGCACCACAGGCGACATCGTGTCTCTGTGCTCGGCCGGTGTTGCGGCTGAGGATCGCGGAGACTGTGGCGACGCTGCCATGGGTGCATCGCGGATGTCGAGACGATGGGCGGGTATGAGTGACGTGAGGTGGCGGAGCAGGGTTGCCGCGTCCTTCTCCGTCCACAGGTAGACGCTCAGGCTCCACAATCTGTACAGGTATTTGCGCTCGTTACGAAGGTCATAGGCGGGCAAGTGCCATTGGGACGTGTCACCTTGAGCGGCAGGATCGACGTGCAGAGTGAGGAGGGTTGGATGTTTGTGGCTGTACGCGACACTCACGCTTACCAGACTGCCGGAGACAGCGTCTTGGTCGGGAGTCCCAGCATGGTTGGCAATCTCCACCTTGGCTGATCGGGCCGCGGTGTTGTAGAAGAGGTAGAGGTAGCTGCTCTTGCTGAAGCGGTCATGCTGGGGAGTGCCACTGGATGGCGGGGAGAAGGCGTAGTGCACGTCTGCGAAGCTGGTGGGCGTGGGAGGGATCAGCTGTGGTCTGCCGCGCGTGGACATGAGGGGTTGAGACGTACACGGTCACGAGCAGGGCGTCGCCCGGTCCAGCAGGCATGATAATCGTCTATCCCCTCGGAAGTTTGAGCAAGGGCTTCGCTACTTCTCTTTCGGGTATCGAGTCCTGCAAATGGATTCGCGCGCGGCCCCCGTCTCAGAGCCGGCTGTGGGAGTACAGTAGATGATGCTTCGTGTCGACCACGTTGTGACGAGATTGGCAGGAGCGGACAGCATGGAGAAGTGAATGGGAATGGGGCCACCTATACCGGCCGACCGTGATGCGCGTCTACTCGTGCGCTCCATAGCTCTGGCGGCTCTGCGATGCGCGGTCAGACTCTCGCCATGGCGCCTGCAGGAGGAGGAGGTCGGCGTCCCGCGTAGCCAATGGGATGGAGTGAGAGGCAGATGGATGCGGGCGGGAGGTGCGGCGAGTCTAGCACCTCCGAACGCTGGATGCTCTTCGAGGGCACGCTGAGGCAGAGTGGGAACAGCAACCGCGTGTGTCTCGCCTCAGTCGCTCCCACCCTCGACTCTCCATCGCAGTCCCTACCAAGGCCCGGGTGTTGCGTCTGTCGCTTCCCATTCGGGGACACCAAATCACCCACCACCGCCCCACGCGGGCCACGACCAGTCACATCCTCCACAATGTCCCTCGTACGTACATACATGGTGCAACCATGAGGATGGTGACGACGTGGGAGGTCCGCTAATCGTCACATCTGTGGCCTCCAGGTCAACTTATCCCACGTCTGCTCTTCGCTCAGTAACGCTTCCCATGCCCGGCTTGGCCTCTTCAGCATACCCTACACGAGATTGCACCTCAGCCTCGCCCTGCTCTTGCACAAGCAAGGCTTCCTCTCCTCCGTCAACCTTGGCGGCCCGTCCCCGCCCGCTGTCTGTTTCCCGGCGCGGACGTCAGACACTCACCGCATCACTGCTGCGCCTGTGCGGGAGAGGGAGGAGCGGGGCGCAGAGGCGGCATTGTGGGAGTTGGTGCACAATCGCCGGAAAGTGGCGGACCTGGAACGAGAAGGCTGGGGCGAGGAAGCACTGGACTTCGCACTGCAGCACAGTGAATTGACGAAAGAGCAGCTGGACAAGGATGGGTGGGACGGCAAGGCGATTGACTTTCTGCTTGAGCATGGCCAGAAGAGCGCCGAACAACTGGATGTTGAGGACAGTCTTGACTCCGCCGCACGCAACATTCTGACGGCGCACGATCTCCCGGTAGCTATTCGGATAGTCCAAGAGCAGTTACTGGACGAAGGACTGTCGGAGGATCAGATCACGCGGACACAGCTCGAACCACGTCTCCGGACCTACCTCCGCAAACAAGGCTTCTCGCGAGAGACGCTCGCCTACTTCGCTGGTCCGGCGCGCTTCACCACACCCTTGCATCTAGATCGGGACGGCATCACCCTCAACCCAATGGGTGTGGAGGTCTCGCAGCAAACCGTCACATCTCTACCACCGGCGCTCCGGGACCCAGACGCGCTGGAATCGTCCTCGCTGATCACGCGCGCGAACCGTGCTTCGAGGCGGTTATGGTTGGGATTGAAGTATGCGCCGCCAGCGAGTACACCGGTGCTGTCGAAGGCGAGGATGGTCTCGAAGCCTACGAAACGGATATGGCTGGACAGCAGGGCGTTAGGCTCGGTGGCCCGTGGTTCACATGCCGGGCAGGTCAAGGGCTTGGGGAGGGTCGGCGAGATCATGGTGGTGTCTACGGATCGCGGAGTCATGGAGGTGAGGGAGTGCGTGGAGAGAGGTGTGGGAGGGATGGTGCTTTGTCGGATATGGTAGAGGCGCTGTCACATCACGGGCAACGTGTAAGATCAAGGTGATGTGTGATATGTGGGATGTGTAATGCGGTCCAGGGCCTGACAAGATGACGTGCGGCCGCGAAGCGAGACCGCTGGCGGGCAGTGCCGCGAGAAGAGGGTGTGAGGGATCGAGGGATCACGCCTCCTTCACCGATGGCCGGTACAGGCAGGAGGCAGTACAGAGAGTCAATTGCAGCTGAGTGCCGCTCTCGTGCTCGCTCGATGAGGGGCGAGCATCTCTTGCCATTATCTGGACGATCTGCTCAAGTACTTCAGGACCAACGACATCCTTGTCTTGTTTAGCCTGGCCCGCAGACAAGGGCCGACATCTGCAGCGCGTCACCCGCTCGCTGATGAATGCGCCACACGCAGTCATAATCCGACCACTGCCGCTCGCAACCAGCACCCATTTGCTCATATTCTTCAACGTCTGGAAATTCTCTGCAAAACTGTCCTCAAACGACCCTGGATGTCCTTCCCTCGTCCTACATCCGTCGCAGCTTCGGGCGCAGTAATGACGTGGGTTGGCCGGATCACCGCCTTCCAGCCATCGTCCGGAACCGCTGGCTCACTGCGCCTGCTGGCAGCCGGCATACGGCGTCGTGATCTCGGACTATCCTGTGTGCAGCACCAATAGAGTTTCTATCCCACTGCCACTGGGGTCGACGAGGTAGACCTAAACATCACCGTGAGCGATTTTAGCATGCAAGCACTGGGATGCGCCTTCGAGCGCGAAGTCTCGTGCCGCGGACATTGAGGCGCTCAATGACAAAAGCGGACAACTACCGGCTCCACGGAGGATGTTCTTAGCGGGTAATCAGGTCGCTGTTGAGATTCTTGCGGCGGGTGGGTGGAAGTTGGACTTGTCACGAAGATGCCACTCCGCCTTTCGCGGAAGATCGAGATGCGGGTGTCTAACATAATGTACAGATCTTACTACACTCGCATTTCTCCACCGAGAGTGTAGACTAGCTTCTCCTTAGATCACCGTTCCCTTGTTCTGCTGCTTGTCCACTCGGTAGTTCTTCCACACAGCAATAGCTGGGATACCGATCACCAGACTCGACACGGCGCTGATGGCAGCATACCTTTCGTACTGGCCCCATGCATAATCGATGGCAATCCGCTCTGGCGTACCAGGGACGAACAGCTCCTGTACCAGATAGCCACCGAGATAGAATTCCTGCGCTTTGCTCTTCAAGTTCGGTGGCAGCGCGCGGGCTAGGGCTTGAGGGAATGTGCCGGCGTAGATGGCTCCGGCGACGGCATCACCGATGGCGCCGCCCACGCTCGAAGCGAGACTGATGAGCGAGAGCATCATGGCGATGCCGGAGCGATCCGAAGCAGCCATGACGGCCATGTCTTGACCAATGACGAGGGTGCCGCCGCCGAAAGCGATGAAGATCTGGCACATGACCAGATAGCCGATCGGTTTGTCACCGCCGCGGAAGTAGACCATCAGGCCCGCTCCCAGCATCATGAGCGGTAAGCCGAAGAACAGGCAGGTGTACTTGAAGTGCTTCGTATACCGGATCCAAATCCCGAAGATCACACCCCAGAACGTCGATCCGACGTTGTATACCTGCAGCATGTAGCTTGCTTCCGAAACAGGCAGCGCATAGACGACCTTGACGAAGCTGTAGTAGTTCAGATCCCAGGAGTAGAAGCTGAAGAAGAGCACGGCGGAGAGTATGCATGCGCCGAGGATGGTGCGCTGCTTGAAGAGCTCCCACCGGATGAAGTGTGCCCGGGCGAGCCACTTCTCCCAGGCTGCGAAGACGAAGAAGAGCAGGAAGCCGATCACCACCATGGCGACGAAGGTGGCGCTTCCGTAGGGCGCGCGGCCGTAGGTTTCGAGGCTGAATGGTAGGAGGAAGAGGACGAAAGCGGCCATGAGGAGGATGGCGCCGACGACTGCAACGATGTCAGCAGATCCACAGACTGGGTGTATTGATTGGGCTGACCATCGAATTCGTGCAGATAATGGACGATAGACTGCACCGTCGACCGTCCGCTCGGCTCTCGCTTGAACACACCCATCTTCTCTGCCTTCCGCTGATGCCACTTGAATACCAGCGCCAGTGGTACGAAGATGAAGGGCTGGATGATCGCGAACGCGCCAAGTGCCCACCGCCAGGAGGTGTTCGTCAAGAATGCTTGTGCTGCCAGGGGGCCAGTAAACGCGGTGCATATGAACGGCGTTGACACGAAAGCGAAAGCAAAGGCCCGGTTGCGCAGACCGGAAACATCGGCCACGAAGATGTCCATGATGAGATAGATCTGGTCGTAGCCGATCCAGTAGAGGACGTAACCTGCCGCGTAGGTATCCGGGCCATTACTGGATGCGAGAATGATGATCCCGAGCATGTAGATGGCGAACATGGCTAGGAAGCCCTCTGCACGACCCCAGAGATTTAGCGTCTTCGCAATGGGCAGTTTGAGCACACCGCCGATGATGTTGGCTAGAATACTAGCAGTGGTGATGGCGGGCGCGGTCGAGAAGTTTGCGTAAGCCGCGACAGTAGCGGTGCCTTGGATAGATTGTTGGAAGGCTAGCATGAAGAAGCAGAGCCATATTCTGCGGTGCTGTCAGCAACGCACGATAGTATTTCCAAGGGCAGCAGGCGTACAATGCATAAGTAGCCCAGACAGTCTTCTTGCCCCATACCAGCGCCGCCGCCTCGGCCTTCTGCACACCAAGTTCCGCGGATCTAGTGACCTGGTCGGGATGGGCCTGCACTTCCTTCTCGTTTTGGGCCTCCAGGCTGAGCGTGTCCGAGTCGCTGCCAGACGAGTCCGGAAAGCCGGTAGACTCATGCTTGTCGTCGAAATCGCCTACGGCGGACGCGACGCCGGCACTCTTGCGCATGCGGACGGTGTTGATGAAGCCCATTGCAGCCGGTAGTAGAATTGCTGCTTTCAGTCCCTGTCGAAGTAGTCTAGCATGTGCATGCCAACCTCGAAGATGTGGCTTGGCAGCACAGGAGGGAGGATGAACGCTGATGTCGCTGGAGTGTGCACAAACGTCGCAGAGCAGACTCTGCGAAGAAGAGACTGTGAGCTGGAGGAGGAGAGCATCCCCGACGGACGGCAGCGGTGCGACATGACTACGCCTGAGAGGGTGGGAAGACTAGTCTCCGCCGGACGCCTGTCGTCGAAGCTGTGATTCGATCTGATAAGCGATTCCAAGATAATCAGATCCGCCGAGGCCCACAAAAGGCGGGCGGAAATTTGTGAGTGACGCAGAGTCTCCTTGGCGCTGGATGATGCACATTTGAGATCCGGCGACAAAACTCGATAGGCCAAATGCTTGTTCGCTCTTGTCAGTCATGTTCCTACGGATGCACGGCAAGAAGGAGACATCCTGCTCAGATGCAGTACGATACATGCACATGTAGCTGTCGAAGCGCAGTGCTCTTGTTCGGGCACTGTCTAGTCTCGTGATCAATCCATGCGCTGCAACGCGCGTGCACGCTTAACGGACGACTCGGACATTCACGGGCGACGGAGCCGTCAAGCGCTCGTCGCGGGCATCATCGACGCGAGATTTGTACCTCTCTGGCATTCCCCCAGAATTATCACGCCGGCCTACCGTCTCGTAGTCGCATTACCGTCTCGCAGTCGCATCGCCGACGATTGGTCCGATGCTTCACACATGGCAGCCCTTTCATCATGCTCTCACATACGGACACGCAAGAGGTACCGCAAGCGGACCTGGGCGATGTCGTAGGCGATGTACTCATTGTACTGCAGCCAGGTGCCTTCCACATTAGTCGGCCCAGGCAGCTCACTAGTGTCGGGCTATCAGACCTGTCAGCGAGGGCATGCAAACGCGAGGTGCTGTGAGATACTGACCATCTTCACGCCGGCCAGAGACGGATGCACGCATGCAGCGTCTTTCCAGGCCTCCGGACCGGTCAAGCCCTGGCCCCAGGTCGAGAACATCCCTCCGTCCTTGGCCTTGGCAGCAGCTTCATAGTCGGCGTTCTGGAGGACCAGCATCGGATTACCCAGCTCCGCCTCACACAGCATCAGCAGCCCGCAGCCGCCCGACAGATAGCTGTGGCAGTAGTTCGCTGATTTGGACGACATGTCCGCGAGGTACACGCCCTTGTCGAACATGTAGCCGTTTGCAGGCGCCTCAGGTGGAGCGATACGCAGGCCTTGACTCAAGATGCCGCCGACGTTGGTCGTACGAGAGCCATGCCAAAGCAGCCGGCGATCACTTCCCACGCCGGCGTACTCACTTTCATCGAAGCGGCTATGCTCACCTTGACGCTCGATGCGGAAGATGTCTTCGACCACATACTCCAGCTGATGGGTATCGCCCTTGGTGTTGAGCAGGTACTGACTGATCTCTTTGAACTCCGCACTCTGCTTCTGGAGCGCGGTCATCTCATTCATGCCCAAGGAGCTGAAGCGGAAGTCAAGAGGATGCATCTCCTGGACGTCCTCGTCCTGCGCCTTGAGTATATTGTCGGCGTCTTTGAGATCGCTCAAGCTCTCCATGAGCTCAATCTCACGCTTGATCATTGCGTCGGACCGGATCACGGGCGGACGATTCCGGCCGAAGGCATGGGGAATGAAGCTGTAGTAGAGATTCGACAGTTCCTCTACATCAGTGGCGGCGTTGCCGGATGGACCTTGGAGAAGAGCCGCCAAGTCCTTGAGTGTCTGGTAGCCACGAGTGATGGTCCACTTGCTGAGCCGGCCAAGAGGCATTTTCTCGACGTCGTAATTCAGATGCTCCATGACTGCAGAGAAGTACTGCTCGTTGAAGATGAGCTCCATCATCGATCGAGTCGGTGCGTCGAGTGTGCACTTTGGAGGACTCTTGCTGCGCTCACGAGATGCACCGCTCTCCGTCTGTAGGACTTCGGCCTCTGGCTCGTACGATCGCTCCAGGAAGACATACTTGCCAGAATTCGGAGCTTGGCGCCTGTTGGCCCGCGGATGGCCGGTCTTATCCTTGAACTTCTTGTCAAATTCCTGACGGGTGATCAGCCTTGGTGTCGCAGTATCTGACAAGCCGTCCGGTCGTACCTTCAGAGCACTGCGGAAGTCGCCATCACCCAGCTCTTTACTTTGGCCCCGATCTCCGACACGACCCCAACGAGTCCAGGTCTGATAGATGCCATTGCCACTTGCGAGCAGCTGCAAAATGTCAGTGGGACAGTTGAGCTAGCGGGAATCGATTGAGTGCGCACCTGAAGGCGATAGAACTTGTTATTATTGTTACTCGCATTCGTTTGGTTCAGCGACGCATCATAGATGATGCCATCGTTGGGATCGATGTAGACATGATATGAGGTCAAGTGGCAGTACTCATCGACAGGCACGCGAAT
>JAWDJV010009461.1:0-44209 GCA_033119285.1 Teratosphaeriaceae sp. CCFEE 6253
TGGTGCTTCCTCGGCGCATCCATCGGCGCTGTTGCAACCACGCATGCTGAGGGTGTGAGCCGCTACGTGTATCCACGGAGACGCTTGTCGTCCGTGTGCGCTTTGATCTCCTGCTCGGTCGGGCGCTTCGCTGGCCCCGTGCCACGTATCTCAGCCTGGCCTGGCATACGCACGAGGTTGAATTGGTGTCTTTGACGGGTCGAAGCAGCGCCGTCCATGTTCTTGTGCCCGACGACCGTGTAGAGCCCGTCGTACCGAAATCCTATATCGGGGCGATAGACGCTTCCCAGGTTGTGCGAGCGGATCAAGCGCACTGGCTTGCCGTTCTTCTCGGATTCTAGCATCCTCTGCGTAGGCTCCGTGACCAAGCCATCAGTGCTATCGGTTCCGCAATATAAGACTTCTTTGCCGAAGTCCTCATCCGGATAGTCGTGCCCGCCAGACATGATGCAAGAGTAAGCTCCTTCACCAGCGGCGCCAGAGATGCCAGCTATAGTAGCGCCATGACAGCCATCTCGTACGGCGGTGAGCTGCGTTGGCCACCATTGCCCATTCAGCAGCAGGCCATTACCGTGGAACTTGGCAGACCGACGGCCGGTGTACTTGGGATCAAGACTGTCGACGGTCCTCTCCTCAGCACCGGCCTTCTTCGCTTTCCCTCGGATGATGCCACGCAGCAGATCCGTCTCGAAGTCTCGCTCACACCACTTGTTATAGAGCTCTTCAGCATCTGCTCTCAAATCCCATGGGAACGACACTCCATCGCCGAACCGCTGGTCAAAGATCTGCGGCAGGCCGTCCTGATCGTGCAGCATGCGAGTGTTACGCAGTAGCTGTCCGGATACTTGCTCAAAGGCGAGCTTGTGGAGAGCAGCTCGGATATCATCGAAAATGACTGGAGCAGGCGTAGCGCTTTTCGGATCTTTGCACCTCTTGATGTCACCCTTCAATCGCTGAAATAGAGACCATGCATTGCCCTCGTCGGCCTTGCGAGCTCCGTTTTTCAAATTGGTGTACCAGGTCGGGGGGCGTTCTTCAATCTTTGTTCGTGACGGAATCTCACTCTTCTTGGGAACCTGGCTTTTGCTGGTGCTAGGCGCGCCACCGTCAGGCGAACGTGGAGATGCGAAGACACCGCGTTTTGAGCTTTTCTGAATGCTGCTGCGACAATCGTCCACAAAGGCGCTGGTCACGGGACGCTTCGCCGTGGTGGTCACTGGAGCCGTTGCTGATGTAGTCGCGGACCCGGGAACCTGGTCGGAGATGGCATTCGCACTGGTACTGATCGTCGGCGGTCCAGCAGGCTTCTTGGCCACCACCTCAGCTGGGAGAGACGTCGCTTGTTGCTTACCTTCATCCCGCGACACTCGTACATCCAGTGCGGCCGATGGTAGCTTCGACTTCGCACGCCCGACGCGCTTCTCGCCGTCCTTTGCCGTGGCTGACACTTGTGTACGTCGCTCTGTGTCCTTCACCGAAGCTTGGTGCGAAGGGCCGTCATGAGATTGCACAACCCCACTTGAGGCTTTCGCAAATGGCGCCTTCCGCGGCTGCCAGTCCTTCAGAGCGTCATCACTAATCTCGCCCTCTTCAAAGATTTCTTCGTCATCAGCCGTGGCGGTCTCAGGATCGTCAGGATCATTCGTTGCGTCAATGTCAGCCATGATCGGGGGCAGCTCGCTCACGTCCATCATGGCGGAGTCCATCGTGGCGGGCGGCTGTACAGCACCACCCTTCGAGTACCGTAGGAGCCCCGGCTTCTTGAGCGCATGCGTCTTCTCGGCCACGGCCACTGCATCCAGCTCGCGCGTGCGCTGCTCTTCCGCGGCATCGCGCTCTTGATAGGCTTGCTTCAGCTCGGCCGCCCATTTGTCATGCTCGGGCTTCAGTCGGGCTACGTGCGCATCGATGCGACTGATAGTCTCGGCTTCTATCGTCGCTCTCTGCTCGTCCGTGAGCTTCGACTGGTCGCTGCCCATCGCGACTCAATATGCGCTTGCAAACGTGGTGAGTAGTCTTGCCTACGTGGCAGCTATTGTACGGTTATGTCTGCGAGTCGTGCTTGTTCTGTTGCAGCGGTTGGATAGAGGTTGTAAGACCTACACCACCCGTTAGTCTACCCGTTCACTAACCGTTACACAAAGGCTCAGACCTAACTAAATATGCTGAAGTAGGCAGTGCCGCCTTGCTAGATTACACTACGCTTCGAAGGCGCAGTTGGCGCCTGCATTGTCTTCTCGGATAGCTCAACCGTAGGCGTAGTGTTATACGCCGTGAGCAGCCTAGTGATACAGTGGCTATCAGACTGGAGGACAAATCAGTCATCACATACCACGAAGTGAAGATGATGGCTATGGAGAACCCAGTCGAAAGGGAAGGAACGAACGAGTGTTTCTGGGAGAGCGCGGACCTTTCCCAGGATCATATGATCTGAAGCAGGCGTTCTGGGATGTCCACGATCGTCTTAGCCTTGCCGAGCAGGATACTTTCTCGTAGTACGTTTACAGCAGCGAAGTTGCCTTGCCTCCGTCACTGACGATGTGCTGGTTGTTGTTGCACATTGGTGAATGTGGATGTGGATGTGGATGTCGAAGGTTGAGGCGTTTTGGGGAAGGAGCGCACGGCCAAGTCGCTGACTAATCAAGCATTGTGCATATGATGGGCAATCGTATCATCACATGTTCCATGCTACGTATAGCAGGTTGCACCTTTCGAAACACGAGACAGGATTCTGGTCGCACGCTCCGGCTCTTCGAATCCTCAGGACGGCACGCTGCCAGGCATCCAAGCCGATGCCCACACGATCAAGGCCCATATCATTCACATGAAGCACCAAGTAAGAGTCAGAAGAGAATGTGCTGAAGCAGTAACAGTCTCGAACGTAGCCAGAGCTACCGTGATCCTCCCAAGCCAAATATGTTGGTGTACCGGCGGACCCCTCCAACGCCTCGCTAATATGTCACAACACCGCTCGCGCCACAGTGCCGGAGTAGCCTGCTCACGCTACCTCCATCTCCTCGGCAGGCCCTTCGCCAAAGACATCCGCCATCCTCCCCACGCCCTCTTCGTCCTCCTCATCCGCCTCCATTCCGCCCATGCCGACGTCTTCCTTCGCAGCATGTGTCCCATTCGTCAATTGCGGCGCTGGCTGTTGGCCGTCTTCTGTGTCCTCACCCTCCTCGTCACTCTCCCACTCGTCCTTCAGACTCCACCCCACCCCCGTCAAACAGTACTTCTCCGGCGGCAATTGCACGCCGTAGCTCCGCTCCACCTTCGGCAGCGCCACACGATTCCGCTCTGCCGCCTGCTCAAGCATGAACTCCTTTGGCAGATGGCCCTGGAATGTGTAGCCCTGCCGACTCGCGATCGCCTGCCGCAAGCTCGTGACTGTGATGCCCTCCCCACCTGCCGCATCTCCCGCCGCAGCTCCGGCCCCGCGTGCTCGCCCACTGCGTTCGGGCTGGCCCGCGTAGCCGTCGGCGCTTAGTCGTAGACTGTCTGACAGTACGCCGGAGGTGTAGCGGTATGCGAAGTCGAGTAGTTGCAAAGGTACGCGTTCCTGGTAGTCGTTGATGCCCAGGCTGGAAAGGACAAGGTGGATGAGGCGGGCGTCGCGTGGTCGCCGTGGCTGGCCGTCGTCTTGCGATGACGTACGCGGAACGTCGGGCTCGGCTTGTATGAGGGGCGCGTCTGTCCTGGCTGGCGCAGGTGCCGTATCGGAGGGCGGTGGTGTGGAGGGGTGCGTGCCGTTCTGGAGTTGGGGAGAGGCCATGGCGGCCGGACAGCGTATCGAAGAGACTGCTTCGTGAGCGTGTTATTGACGCTGGGCTGCTCTGGCCTTCCGCAGAATCATGCCTTGATGCTGAAACGTAGCATTATATGGATGTGGAGTAGCTGGAGTTCATGATGTTTAAGGTTCGCCGTGCACGCGGGCCTTGCCGCACCTTCACTTCCGCGCGGGGAAAGCACGAGTCAGTCTCTTTCGCGTGTGAATGATCCGCTGCAAGCACACAAATTATTGCGGACGTGATAGGCATGAGACGGGGAGGTATACACGTCGCTCATGGTAGTTACCAGACTACATGATCGAAAGCTAGCCCATTATCTCCACATCCATCCTCCCATGTTTGCTTTCTCGCACGTGCGTTATGTGCCCACACTCAAAGCCGTTGTCTCAATCCATCTATGCGACGAAGTACTTGACGACACACTGTTCACTTGTCAGTCACATATTCATTTCCGAGTATCTGATCAGGACTTACGCCGGCAGGACCTGTGGGAACAGGGTCAGCAGTCGTGTTCGAGGTTGGCGCAGCGTACGACGGAGCAGAGTACGCAGGCGAGGTGTAGAAGCCACCGGTCGAGCTGGCAACCCCACCAGTGGTGGTCGGGAAGGCGAACGCAGAGGTGCTGGCGGGCGCGACGCTGCTCGATGCGGCCGGGAACGTGAAGGCAGCCGACGAGGCCGGAGCGGTCTCGGCCGATGAAGCAGGGAAGGTGAATGCCGCCGACGAAGCCGGCTGGGTGAACGCGGCCGACGTTGCCGCAGCGGTAGACTCAGCCGCCGAAGAAGCAACAGCAGACGAAGAGCTGTCACCGGACGATGCCTCGCCGCCGACCGTAATGCTGGCTGTCCCCGATCCGGAGAAAGCCTCGACTGCCAGGACCTGGAAGTTGTAGTCGGAGCCGAAGCCGTTCTTGGCCCATGCGGTGAAAAAGTTGCCCATGGTCACCGTGCCGGACGTGCGCTGCGTACCGCGGACAGCCCAGTACTGCGTGAAGGTGCTGGTGCCTGTGATCGACGGCTGGTTCGTGCGCGTATCGGTGCACAGAGTGTAGGTGCCGCCATCGGACTCGATGGTGCCGAGGTTGGTGACGCCGGATGAGCACGGGTTGAAAGAGCCTTGGAGGCGTCAGCGGGTTGCAGGATTGAAGCGCCTGGATCGACTTACCGTAACTTTCCACGACATAGTATTCTGCCTGAGGTGAGTTCACCCAGCCGTAGACAGCGAGGTAAGAGCCAGAGCCTGATGCAGAGTATGTGCCAGAGTAGGTGATCGAGCGGGCGGCACCCGTGCTCCAGCCTAGGCCAACCACGAAATCGGTGTTGCCGGACCATTGAGCCGAGTAAGTGCCTGCACTCTGATCGTACTTGAACGCCGCGGCATTGCCGTTGTAGTTCTGCACATAGTTGAGTGCGTCAGTCTGAGCAAGCACGCCTGCTGCGCCAGCGAGCAGGGCGGTAGCAATGGTGGTGGAGAACATCTTGGCTGATTTTCCTGTGAAGGTGAGGACGTGAGAAGGAATGTGGATAGGCTCAACGAATGACTGCTGCCAAATGAATGAAATGAAGGGCTTGGAAGTGCTTGATCTGGTCCTGGGCAAGAAACCAAGAGGTGGGCGAATTCTTATACATACACTGGGCCATGGCGACGACGTGCCGTGTCGCATCTTTACTAGCCTCTGAAACGTATGGCTCCGCATCGCATAGGTGGTGGGAGTCGCAGAACTTCAGATAGACGAGTCAGGCGGTCGTCGGCGCCATCGACCGGGCTGGAGGGATATGAGCAGATCTTCAGGTAGATGCGATTACCACACGGTGCTCCATCGAAGTCGGCTTCAGCGGCTGACATCTGTGAATCGCAAACGCGATGGCAGGTGGATGGGCTGTTCCTGGCTGTGTCCGCTCCCTAGTGCTCAAGGTGCACGCCACGGTCGCCGGCGGAAGTTAGCCGGGCCGTACGGTAGGCTGAAACTGCAGTCCATGCGCACAGAAACGCTTTTGCATGGTCGCGCGTGTCCCTGTGCTGCGTTGAGAGTGCTATCAGTCGTGCGGAACGTGGTGGGGCTTCCAAGGGTGAAAGGCCTATCCTTTCGAGGAAGTTGTTATTGCCAAGGCCGACTTACATGGAGGATGCGCCCCCGAAGCTCGAATGCTGCGCGGGGCGGGGACATCCGGGGATGGCATCGACCCCACCTCGGTGTTGCTGGTCGTCAACGGCGACGAGCAGAATGGTAATGGCCCTCGGACATCGATGACACTCAACCGCCGTCGCACACAATCCATGGACGCTGATGAGCTGGACAACCTCGAGAAGCACTGGCTGAGTTTCGCGCACCCTCCAAACAGCAGGCCAGCGCAGATACCTCGGCAATACCACAGCCAACTCTCAGGGGAGGGAATCTTTGGCATCTCCGCCTACGGTCTCATCATCATCTGCCTGCTAGTATTCGCGGGGCTCTCCTTGTTTGGCTTCGTCCACCTCTTCTGGCGGTTGTGTGTGTACTTCTCTGCGCCAGGGAGCGCTGCGATAGGCGCGGAAGGAGGCAGTCGATTGGCGCACTGAGTGAGCAGCAGCGACTGGCTCAGCATGCATATCAAGGACAGGACGTTTGTGATATCTGGTGGTGCCTCGGGGTTGGGTCTGGCGACCGTCCGCGACCTTCATGCGCATGGAGGCTACATAGCGATCCTCGACCTCAACGCCGAGAACGGCGCCAAGGTCGTCACCGAGCTGGGTGACCGGACTACGTTCTTCGAGGCCGACGTCTCCTCCCCTCCATCTGTCGAGGCCGCGGTCTCCGCTCTCGTTGTGTGGACGACCAAGACCGGCAAACCCATTGGCGGCGTCATCCCCGCAGCAGGCGTAGGATTTCCCGGCAAGCTCATCGACCGGCACAACGAGCCCATCCCGCTGGAGAGCCTCGAGCTGGTCCTGAACATCAATCTCCGTGGCGTCCTCGATCTGATCCGTCTCTGCCTCCCACACATGACCACCACAACACCGACCGAACCCGACAACGAGCGCGGCGTCATCGTCATGGTCTCTTCATCAGCCGCGTATGATGGTCAACCTGGACAAGTGGCCTACGCCGCATCGAAAGGCGCGGTACGGTCTATGACGCTAGTACTGGCGAGAGACCTGGCTCAGTACGGGATCAGGGCGATGAGCATCGCGCCAAGTTACTTCGAGAGTAACATGACGGCGCAGATGAGCGACAAGGTGCGGAAGAGCTTGGAGAAGGTTTTTGAGTTCCCAAGGCGGGCTGGGAGGGGTGAAGACTTTGCGAGGATGGTCAGGCAGTGTGTGGAGAATCCTATGTTGAATGGGGAGTGCATACGACTGGATGGAGCGACGAGGATGCCTTCTAGGCTGTAGATCAAGTATATGGAGCCCGCAAGTTCACGATCCTACATTCGCCTCGCCTCAACACGCCCAAGACAACGTACACTCCCAAGCACATTCCTCCCCAGAACGGCCAAGGACAATGGGCACCTAAGCAAGATCTACGCACACTTCCCTATTTATCCATATCGGTCTCCTTTTTGATGCGCCATCGTGGCCCCGTGTAGGAGCGGTCGAGGTCTACGTGGCCTTCGAGGCACTCGTTGATGGCTTCGCGGGTATGGCTGGATAGTCGGGTCTTCGAGGTCCTCGTGCGACATTCGCTGCACGCCCCCAGGTAACACTGCAGTCAGAGCAAGCATGACGGCCTCGAGAATGCATGGTCGCGGCTTGCCAACAACCTTAGGTCGAGTTCCGAGAACGCAGACCCATGATCCACTTCTGGAAGCGAGGTAGTGTAGTGAGCGATGCTCAGTCCACAGACTGCGGCGAGTAGCCTCTTGACGCCGATTCAGATATGTCTGTCATGAACAGTCATATATCTCTGTTTCTGTAATATTAGACGGTAACATTCGCCACGCGTATGTACACGGCACAGCAAGCAGTCGGTCAGCCAGGTCGATATCGAGTCGGTCAGCGTCCCCGTCTTCGCTGCCGCACCTTGAACTTGACCCCATCCTTGGTAACCCCGCCAGCTCTGCCACTCATCCGCGCTCGTTGCGCCTGAACACCAAGCAAAGAAGTCATGAGTGCATCCTCCTGGTCTCTCAGCGCTACGATCTGTCGCTTCTTAACAGTGAGGGTATGCCTCGCGCGTTTCCGGGCGGTGAGTGCTGCTTTGTTCTGACCTGCCATCTTCGGCGCCTCCTCCCCCGCGGCATCGCTCTCATCTTCCGACATCGAGTCTTCCAAGTCCACCGCATCGTCTTCATCAGACATTATCACAGGCTTGATGGGCTTGTCGTTTCCCACGAAGACCACCCGATTCCCAACGACCCCACCACGTAGTGCCTCCCCCACCAGCACCTCCAGCTCCAATTTGTCTCTCTTCCTCCGCGCGCACTGCACCTCTGTCCTGTAGAGCCCCTCATCCAACCGCTTTCTCTTTACCGCCGCCTCGTGGCGCAGAGCAACTCCACCACCACCGCTATTGGCCTCGTCCCGCTTCGCCTTTTTCACGCCCCCTTCCGTCGTATTGCTCATCATCCCGAAGTAGAACTCATCCTCGTTCCGGTCGGTGGCTTTCTGCTGCAGCGACTTGAGCTTGCGCTTCTTGGTGTTGTGGTCGGCGGCACGGAGTTTGTAGTCTTTGGGCTTCTCCAGCAGGCCCCATTTCTTCCGCTCCTCGGGCTGCGCGCGCTCTTTGTGGTTGCGACGTTGGTTCGCATTGCGCATGGACGACATCGTAGCGGTGCGGTTGGCGAAGTACGTCGAAAGGTGGCAGTTGCCCGACAATTTTGTCTCAAGATTCGATCATATGCAGGTGCTCGGCTGGCGCCGAGACTAGCAGAAAACCTAGCCTGTCGGTAGCGGGTGCCGGCATACCTTAACTCTAACCTAAAGCCACAAAATTAAATCGAGGAAGCCGTAGCATTGATCAACAATGTGAAGCTTTGCAGAGATGGGAATATTGAATGGCTGCGCCGAACAGCATGCAAATTCTCGTGATATAAGATCTCTAGCAGCGTTTGTGTGGCTTTGAGGCTGCTCCTGAATCAATGAGATGATGGTGCCTGCGGGGTTTCGCATGGCGAGGCAGATGCTTTACGGCTGTCGTCTACAGTTCGTATCGCGAATCTCGTGAGGGACACGGGCATGACACCTCCAGGATGCTCCGACTGCTCGTCAGAGCGTTTGCCTTCAAGTGAGACCGATGCTTCCGCCAGGCCGGAGCTGCATGATCCCCACCTGACCTCCTTCGTGCACTCTTCGGGACACATGTATGCTGCTTGCGTGTGAAACGCTTGCGCTAACTTCGACGCATTGGTGTTTAGACCAATTGCTGTCAAGCGCCCTGTGTCCGTACATGCGGCAGCCTTCAGCGGCGCAGCGCCCGCGAAAGTCGAAACTCCCTGGACAGACAAGTGTGTTCTTGACGAAGTGTGAGTCCAATGCTGCCGTCAGTACTGAAATTCACCAATCGGCCTCGTTGGGGAGTGGCAGATTACAGTATCCATCTTTGCCAGACCATGCCGGGGGAGCGGGCCTGTGACGGCTGGCATCAGCACTTGTGCATGCGTGCGCGCTGAGACGTCGAGGAGCTGGATGCATTGCTCGTCGACTGGTACCGCAGCAAAGGCCGTCGGTAGCGAGAACTGAGAATGTCCACCCCAGCTTCACTATCGACCTCTTGTGTACCTGCTCCTCTCCTCGAAGCGGTCAAAGGCCAGTCCCCAACCACCTCGTGCGTCATGGTTTGGATCATCTGTTCACTTTTGCAGATCCTCGCCCAAGCTCGGCAAGTCGCTGTTGTGGTAAGGCC
Organism: Teratosphaeriaceae sp. CCFEE 6253; assembly: GCA_033119285.1. Lineage (NCBI taxonomy): Eukaryota > Fungi > Ascomycota > Dothideomycetes > Mycosphaerellales > Teratosphaeriaceae > Teratosphaeriaceae sp. CCFEE 6253. The sequence continues at coordinate 9,610 of JAWDJV010009461.1, forward strand.
ACTCGCTCGTCGAATCCCTTGTGTCAAAGTCTTCCTCGTGTAAGAACATGCCAATCAGCACAGCGATGACCACGATGGACAAGATCCAGGAGCGGACAGCTGGCGAGAGCCATCGAAGTGTGATGTAGATAACGACGGCGAGCAAGATGGCATGGCCGTGGTCAAGGACGAACGCAACTGCGCCTCCGAGGACGTCGAGGAGAACCATGCCGGGTGCGTTGCTCATCCGCAGCCCGTCAAGAGGTATCTGTCTGTGTCTACTATGGGCCTACTTGCCGCATGCGGCTCAAGCTTGTCTCTTTGTTCTCCCACCAAGCTGGGCATCCACGAGCGTCGAACGTCGCGTGGTGCGAACAACGGCCTATGTCTTCCGCTCGATATCTCGACATAACCTCGACTCTCGCTGTTTTGAATCAGTAGGCTTTGGCGCGTGCACGCTGGTGGGGCTATACATATGTAGTTGCCGGGTGTTAGCCCTTGTTGCGCACAGAGCAGCTTGAGTGCTTCAAGTATCCTGCGCTTTGTGCACCGATCCGCATGATTATGCGCTCCCGCACAGAGCCTTCCCACAGGTCGTTGTAGTCGCGTACTGCTCCGTTGCGATGCGGGGGCCGTGTCGACGGGTAGGAGAGCTGCTTGTAGTCCCGCAAGCGTTTTCCAGGCCAGCTTAGATGTACCTCCTCTCCTGCGATCATGCCGGACCTCTCTACCTCGTGCTAGCGACCACACCTCGAATGGAACGAACCTGGTTCACAAGAGGTCCGCATAGAGCGCACGCCTCGGTGGGCATCGTTACGAATCTTATGATCCGATTGCGTCCATTCTCGTGTTGATATTTCCAGGTTGGTTTCTTGCTACGCCTCATATAACCTGGTCCACTCTCTAGCGGACTCGTCCTCCACCATGAAAGACGAATCTCCTTGCTGACCTGGCGTCCACCGCTGCAACGTTGCTGTTCAGCGCTGATCTGAGAGTGACCGAGAAGTCTGGAATGTTGTGGTCGATCCTGCGGCTAATCGAATAGGACCTAGTGTCGCGATCGTATGCAGGTGACGATGATGGCTTCTGGGGGCCGAGAGCCACATGCATCCATCCCACCTCAGATCTGCCATTGAGTCACAGAAAAGTTTGCTTTCGATTACAATGACTGCCTGCGTGCGCTCGACACGATGACTGGCCACAGTAGTGTTGCGGAGCATCTCCCGCCCTTTCTCGCCGCCATCGACATCACTCAATACCCCTCTGCCGCTCAGATCTTGTCCACGCACGAATTGGCGTACACTGGCGCACTCTTCGCGACTGTCACACCAGGCAGTATCGATGCTGCGATACGCCTCCTCAAAGACTCAGTGGGCCGTCTAGACCTGTATCTCAACGTTTCCACGTTGGAGTCGGCCCAGGATATCGTCGACCTTCTTGATGCCGGGGCTGCAAAAGTCTTTGTCGCAAGTGGGCAGGTGGAAGCCCTGCGACAGGTGTCGAACCTAGACAGTAGCAGGGTAGTGTACCACCCGACTGTCGGGGCAGATGAAGCAGAAGATCAATTACAGGGCACGGGCTATGGACTATATTTGCAGGGTGTACAGGATGTGGATGCCGTGGGCAGCATCTTGCAGGCCATGGGGAAGTCCAGGTCGGCCGTGTATGTGTCGAAGCAGGATATGACGGAGGCGGAGGCTACGAAGCTTCGTGTACTCGACGCTGTGCCCATTGTGCCGTCAAGGCAACTCACGGTTGCCGAGGAGCCTGCAAGCGGCGCGATACGGGTCGCGTCGCTGCTGTTGGCGCAGACCAAGAGTGACCGAGCGGACGGGCTTTTCACCACGCTCGTCGTGGACGAGCAGGGCGTGGCGTTGGGTCTGGTCTATAGCAACGAGGAGAGCGTGGCCGAGAGTCTACGGTCTGGACGTGGAGTGTACTGGTCTCGCAAGCGTGGTCTATGGCGCAAGGGCGATACGAGCGGAGACTGGCAGCAGCTAGTGCGCATAGACACCGACTGCGATAGCGACTGCCTCCGCTTCATCGTTCGGCAGCAAGGGACCGGTTTCTGCCACCTGCTGACCGCGACGTGTTTCGGCCAGTACCGAGGGCTGTCAAAGCTGCAGAAGACACTGCAGAGTCGGAAGCGCTCCGCTCCTGAAGGGTCGTACACAGCGCGCTTGTTCAACGACAGCAAGATGTTGAACGCGAAGATCATGGAGGAGGCGAGTGAGCTATGCGAGGCGAGCAGCAAGGAAGACGTTGCGGCTGAGGCGGCCGATGTGCTTTACTTCACTTTGACGAAGGCGACTGCTGCGGGTGTGACGTTGGAGGATATTGAGCGGAATCTGGACGGGAAGAGCATCAAGGTGAAGCGGCGGAAAGGCGACGCGAAGGGTCCGTATGCGGAGAAGTTTGGCGTGGTGACGAACGGCAATGGAAACACAAGCAATGGTGGGTTGACGAGGGAGGAGGTCAAGGAAGCCGAGTCAAAGCCCAAGAGTGCAGACGATGCTGCTAGTCTGGCTGATGATGGCCGCATTCAAATGCGACGATATGTGACCGCTGATGAATCGCCGGAGACAATATTAGAGGCGCTCAAAAGGCCCTCCCAGCGCTCGACGGACAAGATCATGGCGATCGTGCAGCCCATCATCAAGGAGGTCCGCGAACAAGGCGACAAGGCACTACTCTCATACACGCACAAGTTTGAGAAGGCCACCTCTCTGACCTCGCCGGTGCTGAAGGCACCTTTCCCGCAAAGCTTGATGCAACTACCACCGGAGACCATCGAGGCCATCGACATCTCCTTCGAGAACATCCGTAAATTCCACGCAGCGCAAGCCGAGAAGCCACTGTCAGTCGAGACAATGCCAGGCGTCGTGTGTTCACGCTTCGCCCGGCCAATCGAGAGGGTCGGCTTGTACGTCCCAGGCGGCACAGCGGTACTGCCGAGCACCGCGATGATGCTCGGAGTGCCGGCCATGGTCGCCGGGTGCAAGACGATTGTCCTCGCTTCACCACCACGAGCAGATGGCAGGCTGACGCCAGAAATTGTGTACGTGGCGCACAAGGTCGGTGCGGAGAGTATCGTGTTGGCGGGTGGTGCCCAAGCAGTCGCCGCCATGGCTCACGGCACGGAGAGCGTCAGCAAAGTCGACAAGATCCTCGGTCCTGGAAATCAATTCGTGACGGCAGCGAAGATGCTCGTCTCGAATGATACCACTGCACAAGTCAGCATTGACATGCCTGCCGGGCCCTCAGAGGTTCTAGTCATCGCCGACAAGACCGCCAATCCAGCCTTCGTCGCCTCAGACCTGCTATCTCAAGCCGAGCACGGCGTCGACAGCCAAGTCGTCTGCATTGCGGTCGACCTCTCCGAGCAGCAGGTCTGCGCCATCGAAGACGAACTTCACGCTCAAGCCATGGCTCTACCGCGCGTGGACATGGTCCGCGGCGCCATCTCGCACAGCGTCATGCTCGTGACGCGCAGCCTGGAAGAAGCGCTCGAGCTCTCCAACGCCTACGCCCCGGAGCACCTCATCCTGCAGCTGGCGGATCCCATCGCCACGCGCGAGATGGTGACCAACGCCGGCTCGGTCTTCTGCGGCTCGTGGACGCCGGAGTCGGTCGGAGACTACAGCGCGGGCGTCAATCACAGCCTGCCGACGTATGGGTACGCGAAGCAGTACTCGGGCGTCAACTTGGGCAGCTATGTGAAACACATTACCTCTTCGCATTTGACAGCGCAGGGGCTCAGGAATGTGGGTGGAGCTGTGATGCAGCTGGCTAAGGTAGAAGAGCTGGAGGCGCATCGGCGGGCGGTTGAGATCAGGCTGAAGTGGATGGAGGAGAATGGTGATGGGGAGGTGGTGGGCTAGACAGCTATCGTCGTATGCGTATGCTAACGCCGAGAGAAGTCCCACACCCGAATGGCATGCGGTGCCAAACTTCATCGAGTGCACGTCCAGGCTACTCTTGTCCTCGCCGCGACGACATCCGCTGCCACCGTCAACACTGGCTCAGCGTGACGCACCCATTACCACACTTGGCTCATCCCGTCTCGCACCGAATCCGTACCACCTCTTGAAGCACCGCTGAACACCAGCACCGCCAGACCTGGTATCGTCACGCGTGGGAATAGGCGTCCGCCCGCATTGTACGAGCTCCGGACAGCCGCATGGCAGCGCGTCACAGCTTCCCATTGTTCTCCAACGTTGCTGCACGACACCTTCCACGGAGGTGTGAGCGAGACTGCAGCTGCAGCTGCGGTGTGGCTGTGCGCTCTCAACGTCAGATGATCTGTTCTGTTTGCCTGATTGTGCTGTGCGCTGTTTGGTTTGGTCTGGCAAAGTATGTGTCTGCGGCGCATATACTAAAGTTGAGGTGTGCGAACCGCCACCAGTGACGCTGGAGGTCTGGATAGTACGTTTGATCTGAGCCAAATAGACGAGATCGTGAGTGCAGCAGGCTTCTCAATGGGTAGTGCTGTTTTTACCAGAGCGCTTAACGACGACAGATCGCCGTCTCAAACATGTCGTCTCCAGTGACAGCGACAGTCACCTTGCCTTCGGACGTCTCCCTCTCCGCAGGCACCAACACAGTCTGGCTTACCGACGATGGCGCGCTGACCCCGATCTTCGTCGATGTCGAAAGCTCTACGACCACCGTTATTGGAGGCGCGGCGCCAATTGGTGCCGCAGTGGTGCTTGCAGCATCCGCTCCAGCTCAGACGACTTATGCCCAAGCCCCGTCAGAATCATCGAGCACGGTAACGCCCGCTGCACTCATGGCGACGAGCTCAGCGGCGCCAACACCATCGACCCCACCGGCGAGTGTCGTGATCATCACGCAGACGGTGAGTTCCCTCGGGGCTTACAACAACATTGCCTTGCCCGTCGCCATCTCCAGCACAGACTCGTATCCACAGTTCACGGCGGCGACGCTGCGCTTGACGACAACGCAGACCACTCTGGGTCCAGGCATGGGCGAAGTAGGGACGCCGAGTACCTCGATCGCGGCTTCGCAGGGTCACAGTGTGCGAGCGAAGGAGCACAGCACGGTCCTTGCCATCGCCATCGTGATACCGGTGGTCGTCGTCTTCCTGGGGATCGTCTTCTCCTGGCTGATCACGAGGCGGAAGAGGACGCCGATAGGGGGCGATCAAGTGAGTGGGGAGAAAACCATGTCGGAGACGGACTCGAGTACGGCTCTGCCGCAGGAGTTGGAGGCAAGGCCTGGTCGCGGTCGAGCGATGCAGTACTTCTGAGGAGTGACTCCGATGCTTGAATCCGGGCGAGATAAGTAATGCGCGTGCGATAATGGACCAGGAGCTCAGAAGTCGATTGTACGAGTAGCAGTGCTAACCCTGCATGCTATAGAGACCTTGGTAAGATACCTTGGTCGACCTGCAGACTCACCGAGCAGACCTACATGTATGATTCGGTAGAAGTGCCCATTCCCGAGGTCGTCAGTCGAGTAGCTGCCCATTATACTCGACGGCCCTCGTCGACACGTACATGCAGGGCTGTGAGACCCAGCCCACGGCAAGCTACTGCGGTCTCAGATAGGCTCATGGCGGCAATCCGCCATGCGAGTCATTCCGTCCGGCAATAATGTCAGCCATGGTGGTGGTGGAGGTGAAATGTATGTACACGTATGTAGGAGCATCGCCCAGCTCCCGAAAGACTGGATGGTGAGTGTTGGGATGCCGGTGATTCTACGTCGGCGGTGTACCATCAGGGGAAGCGTGTTGAGATGGTGTTTCGGTAGAGTTCAAGCCCAAAGAGCATCACATGCAATGTGCGCGCATCAGCCGCCCTTGTCAGGCTGCGGTCGATGCGGCAGGAGGAGCAGGCGAGCCTGGTCAGGCCAAACACACTCTCACGGGCTTCGCTTCCAGCTGATCGTTGCTGGCAAGCACAAGGAGATTGCGGCCATGGCGGAGTCATCACATAGGAGACGTGTTGACGCGTGAACGTGCGTAGGGTATTCCGGGCAGGGATGGGCCTCTCCCAGCCACCAGCGGCGTGGTCTGCCGAAAACCTTCCGTCTGCGACCTGCCTCCACTTCCCTTCATGCACCTTCTGTGCCGGCGCGAGACATTCACTTCACGTCTGCCATTGACCTGCCCACCTGAGGCATTCTTCTTTTTACTCGACCTGCAGCCGCGTCGGTGCTACAGGGGCGACGTGCATGAAGCAGCTTCTGCTCGAGCGCGCCTGCCGTCGGTCGTTCTTTCCTGCAGCGTCGCTGGGCAAGCTCCGGCAGCCGCTCCGCTCGCTTGCATCGCCAGCCACGCCCGCGATTGCGTCGCGATACGGAGACACGTCCACCACCACATCCACTCCAAACGCCACGTGCGACCGCCAGCCCTAGGTCCTCACCTACACTCGACGATAACGAATAGCAGCAACGAGTCAGCATAGGTACGTCGTGAGGTGTGAGTGAGCGTGGACAGCGAGAAGAGTGGGAGCCAAAGGTGGAAGGGGTGTAGGCTGGACAATGTCAGATGCTGCCGTGCAGCAGCACAACCATCAGCAATACTACGACGGCGGTTCCGGGCGTGAGCGATACCAGGGCAGCTCCGGCGCCAACTTGTCATCGAGCCCCCCGTCGTCGCGGCGCTCCGGCAGACCAGGCGAAAGCGGCAATGGTTCATTGCCGAACACACCTCAACAGCCTGTCTTCGGGTCACCCAGCAGCTCCGCAGCCATGAGCACGCCGCGCCAGCAGGTCCTGCCGGCCTCACCACCGACCGATGGCCTTTCCAGCTCCACGTATCAGCAATACTATCCGGATCAGGAAACCTCGAGCATGCCTTCCACCAATGCCTTGCCCATTCGCACGTCGGGTCAGCAAGACGCCAGCTCTTCATATGACAGCCCGCGATACAGCTCACGCGCCCCGACCCAAAGCAGCGGCTATGGCAGTGAGAGCGACCGGACCGGTGCCAGTGACAGTGACCGCAGACGCCAGCAGCAGTCCCCACGCGATCAGCCGGCCCAGCCAAGCAGCGGCCGCCCTCAGCGTAGCCGCCAAGCACCTTCGGCAAGCAGATCTCAAAATGCCATGGGCCAGACACCCATCGACACTTCATTGCCAAGAGAGAACAGCACCGTCATCAACCGTATCGTTGTGGATGATCCAGGCTCGGACATTGCGCGCGAGCGACAGCGAGTAGCAGAAGCTCGTCCTCAACATGCCGGCGAAGCGCCTTCAACCATGGTGCCCGGAGCGAGCATGGCTAGCGACCAATCAGCGGCCGACTCGACACCGGCTCCTCAGCAGCGCAGTCGGCAAGAGCATCTGAAGCACTCATCGAACAAGAAAGAGGTGAAGTTCGGCGACTACATCCTCGGCTCCACGCTCGGAGAGGGAGAGTTTGGTAAAGTAAAGATGGGCTGGAAGAAAGACAGCACGGTCCAGGTGGCCATCAAGCTCATCCGCAAGGAGTCACTGCAAGGCCATGCGACCCGTCTGCCGAAGATCCATCGCGAGATAAGCATCCTTCGTGAGCTCCAGCACCCGAACATTGTCAAGCTACACGAGTTCATCGAGACCGAGCGGCACATGGGCATCGTGCTTGAGTACGCTTCCGGCGGCGAGCTCTTCGACTACATCCTCAACCACCGCTACCTGAAGGACCCCGCGGCCAGACGTCTGTTCGCTCAATTGGTGTCCGGAGTCGGGTACCTGCACAAGAAGGGCATTGTGCACCGCGACCTGAAGCTGGAGAATCTGCTGCTCGATAGGAACAAGAACATCATCATCACTGACTTCGGGTTCGCCAACACGTTCAACGCGCGCGATGAGCTGGGCGAGGATGTGGAGCGCAGGATCACCGACAAGGACTTCATCAAGAGAGAGGGGCTGGACGTCCTCCAGGCGGACAATCACCGCAGAGGCGATCTGATGCAAACGAGCTGTGGGAGTCCGTGTTACGCCGCGCCGGAGCTGGTCGTTAGCGACGGTCTCTACACCGGCCGCAAGGTGGACGTCTGGAGTTGCGGCGTGATCTTAGTAAGTCCTACCTCACGATGCATGAACTGATACCGTCACTGATTTCGTTCCAGTACGCCATGCTTGCCGGCTACTTACCGTTCGACGATGACCCTGCGAACCCCGAAGGCGATAACATCAACCTGCTATACAAGTACATCGTATCGACTCCTCTGACATTCCCAGAATATGTCTCGCCGCATGCTAGGGACCTGCTGCGAAGGATACTGGTGCCAGATCCAAGGCAACGCGCGGACTTGTTCGAAGTGGCAAGACACAGCTGGCTCAGCGAATACAGCCATGTCGTTGGCTTCATCGGCAGCAGTGTGAGGAGCGACATCGACATTGCAAACTCGGCGAAGATACAGGGCGGCGGTGAGCCAGCGGCCCTTGGCAGGAGCGCGTCTGTGAGAGAGCCAACTGGCAGGTCTCAGGCGCCAATCTCTGCATCGGGCGTGCCGAGTCAAGTCAAGGCGACGAGCGAGGAGCCCGAAACGAGAGTCAACACGCAGCGCGATGCCAAGAGGCGGACTGTGCAACTGGAGTATGTTGCGCCAAACGCGAAGACCACTCGCGGAGAGTCGACTGCATCGCCACCTGCAGCTGCGCCGGTCGCGTCGGGCTCTGGCCGCACGAGAGCCAGGGGAGACAGCCAGGGTCCTATCGAGGTCACCCCAACACCTGCTCGTGAACCGCAGGTCCTGCGCAAGGAGCCGCCGACTTCAGCTGCCATGCCGCCACCATCTGGAAGACCCGCTAGAGACTCGATCAGAGCCGGCTCGGACAACGCAGGCATCTCTGGGCAGCCGACTACTTCCGCATCGCGCCCGACCACTGGCGGCACGCTTAGCGGCCGTCTGCCATCTCGCGGCAACTCGTACAGCCTGCCTGTAGTAGCCACGCCAACCACAGAGAATGCTCAGGGCCGCTTCTCGCAGCCCAAGTCCGGCACAGGCTACATAATATCTAGTCCTATCCCGTCTGAGCCTACCGACGGCAGCATGCCTAATAGCCAACAGAACCTGGCGCGGCACCAGCAACAACAGCTCTCGCAGCAGGAACAGCAGCTTCCGCAGCGCGGCCACAAGCGCTCGAGCACCCTCGGTAGCATCGGCGATCGCATCATGGGCCGCAGCAACAGTCGCCGCTCGTCGAAGAACGAAGTCCAGGCTCCACAGCAAAACGAGAAGCGTGACCGCAAATATCCGCCCGTCAGCATGAAGAATGCCATGCCCAACACCGATGCCGAGGCGACGCCTCGACCTTCGACGGAGAGCAAGCGACGCCCCTCATTCACCTTCATGCGCAAGAACTCCGACGCGCCTAGTGAGCGCCGGAACTCGAAGCGTTTCTCGCTACTGCCTGCTAGCTGGAGCACGAACAACTTCGGTGGCGGCGCGAAGAAGGAGAACGCTGGATACGACTCGGAGGGAGTGGACAGCAGGCAGGACCTCTCCGCCGTGCCGCAGCCGCAGCAGGGCCGTAGTAGGCCGCAGAGCAAAAGCACCACGATGGCATTTGGGCGCGGAACGTCCAGGAGCCCGAGCCAGAGCACGACGAACAGCACTATCCCGCTGTACTACGACAACGACCGCGAGGCGGCCAGGCAGCAGAGACGCTCGCAGCAGCATGGCGTGGCGTCTCCTCAGCAGCAGGGCCGGCCCTCCGACCCGCGATACGAGAAGGCCCTGCCCCCGCAGCCGCCCGGGGCGCCGGGATCACGCCAGCCGATCAGCAGCCCGCCGCCGCAACAACGTAAGCAGTTCCGCGACGACGGCTTTGGCGGGAATGCCCTGGACCGCGCCGGGTCCGCGCAGCAGGCGGAGCCGGTCGAGAGGTTCTACACGCCCAACGAGGGCGTGGAGCCGCAGCGGCCGCGCCACGAGCAGTACATGTCGGGCGGAAACGGGCAGTACAATGCTCGCTCGCCGATGCAGCAGAAGCCGAACATTTATGGTGGTGGGGCGAACGATGATTACTTGCAGCCGCAGTACGCGGGTGCGTCGGCGGACGATGGGTATGGGGGAGCGAACCACACGGCGCCGCTGAATGCGGGCGCGGGGATGCGCCCGAACCAGCGCAAGTTCGGCACCGACGCGTACGAGCAGGGTGGTGTGGGCGGGAATAGCGGGAGCAGCAGTGGTGCGAGGAAGGTGATGGACTTCTTCCGCCGGAGGGGCAAGGATAGGAGTCAGGTGTAGTGTGCCTAGGTGAAGATTAAAATGACAAGGTGGGATGAAGCCGTGTGAAGACGGGCGAAGCGCACTCGGACGGAGGCTAGATGGCGCACCTTTTGAAGCTGGCTGGACGAAGAGCGAATCATTACTTCGTCGATCGGAGGATAACAGTGGAGGCACGCTTTGTGGATGTCACTGTGCAGTCATACGGGTGGGATCAAGCGGTCGTGCGACTACGAGTTCGCCGGTCCCTGGAGACTGGAGAGAGAAGAGCGAGATTGATACGGGTATGCTTCGAACCGCGGCGGGAATCCCTTGCGCAGCAGCAACAGAGTGGGAAGGCTCTGTGGCTCTTTGGGGGAAGGGGTGTAATACTTGCTATCAGCTGTCGGAGTATCCAGAGCGAGGCGTTGTGGCGTGAGCGCTTTTAGCGGACCGGGGAGGCCATTGCCGCTTGCTGCGCTGATATGGCTGGGAGATGGCTTACGTAGAGCCTGTATAATTGAGAGAATACTGCACTTCAGGCCGAGGATGTCAGACGGTCTGCTGTTGTCTAGGTGGACCGAAGTTGTTCTCGCAGGGCCAGGAGACCCACGCTTCGCTCGCAGACCTCCAGGAAGTTCAGGCCTCGCAGCAAGCTCGCCCCTACATGCTGCTGGGCCTGACAGCGGAGCAGCAGACACGAAACGGCCTTCAGACTACAGGTGCAGGCTCACGACTGGCCGGCCCACAGATCTCTGGTCCCGACACTGAGCGCGACCTAGGAAGCGTCTCGCCAGACACCGCGACTCGACGCTGGTCCAATGCCGCTCGCTTGCCAGGGTCGCTTGCTAATCCAACGCCCAGACTGGTCGCCTTGGAGGACAAATTGGCTCTACGAGACGCGATGAGGGCGGTCGTTGATGATGCCAAGAATGTCAGGCGGCTGACAGCCGTGGCTCTGGTGTTCCTGCCACTGTCTTTTGCCACAAGTCTGTACAGTATGGATGTGGCTCTTTGGTGGCCGGTGGCATGATGTGTTGGGATTCCGTGGCCCTGCGATCAATATCGCGCAAAGCATATACTGTCCTGGGGTATTCGTGGTTTGTTCATCGGCTGGCCATTTGTCTCTGTGGCGGCGTCAATCGCGTTGGTTCTGAGTTCTTCAATCGTCGGGATCGGGCTGTGATTCTTTCAGATGTTGCTCGTCCTCGAGACATGGTCCTGCCGTCACGCAGCAATGGATCGACTTCCACGTCTCTTCTGATTGGCGCGCGGAAGCGTCTCATGCAGATGCTGCCAAGCGAGTCTTCTGCATGGAAGGTGCAGCATGCGGTGCAGCGAGTTGGCTCGGCCGCCGAGGAGGAGGGCAGCAGAATTGCCGCAGGGCCGGCATCCTCCCCTTCTCCATCATCTTCTCTACTTCTCTTGCGCAACGAGTGTATGGGGTTGTTCCAGTCGGCAAGTATTGATGAAGCTCTGACGAAGCAGCACGTGCTCGGCATCTAAATCGAGCTTTCGAGGAGATTGCGTTTGACATCACCGCCGCCTGACGTCTCGGCCGCGGGAGTGGCAGTGGGAGAGAGAGTCGCGCCACGATCGTGTCGCAGGTTCTGGACTCCTATCACGCCCGAGCGTGTACCACGATCATCTCATCGGCCACTGCTGCAGCTTTGCCTCAGCCCAACACTCGCTTCAGCCCATCTCACAGCACCAGTGCCTCTCCGCCGAGCGCACACGGAGACTTGCAGCGCGCAACCGCTCTCGAGTCCTGCCACCACGAACGCCATTGTACGACCCATCTCCACGCCTCTGCGACGCGACGTACGACGTGTGACACTGCATAGTCCTGCGCGCGCTTGGCCCTGCGAAGGCTGACGCGAAGGCCGCCCGGACAGCGCTGCGCATCCTGTGGCTGGCTGCGCCTCCGGACGATACACCTTCGCTTGTGCCTATGAATGATGCTACCTGGCCAGCTATGAGAGTGATGCGATAGTAAACGGTGAACAAGCAACATGCCCGGATACAGGCGTCCGCAAACGACAGCCTTCGGACCGGACGAGCTGCGCGGCTTCAGTGCGCTGGAAAAGGCTTTCGCGGAATACCGTCCGCTCAACTATGGCAGTCTGCGGCGGAAGAGAAGTGTAGAAGCGATGAGACAGTCGGTGCCTGCGAAATTTGTGCACATACCTAGCTCGGACGAGCAGAGCAGCAGTGGCGGAGATTCAGACCGATCGCCAGAGCGTGACGGCGAGGCCATGGGTGCGCATCGACTTGCGCCAACACACGAGCCTGTCACGGGGAGCTTGAGACCCGCGCGCAGGCTGGTGACTCCGCCTCAGCTCACGCGCCTCACTTCCACGCTGCCGCCAACGCCGCCAACCATGGCCAACTCGGACGACAACGAGCCTCGCGCGGGGAATCTGGCCACGAACGTGCAGTTTGCGGACGCTGTCAGAGACATTCTGGAGAAGGACAGAGCTGGTCTCCGCACACCCGGCGGGCATCTACCGACGCCGGAGCCATCGCCACCGGGCACGAGCGAGGATTTGACAGCGCCGACGCTGCGGCCGATGCTCCTACACCCACTATCAGCGCATCACCTGAGGCAGTACCCCAGCTCGAGAGCCGACTCCTTCCATACTGCGCGCGAGGAGCCCATGAGAAGCCAGCAGAATTTGCTCACCACGCCGTCTCCTGAACCGCAACAGTCTGCAGAGTCCTGGCTCCACGCTGCACGGCGTACGCCTCTTCCGCGGTCCACTTCCAGCCAACACAGTGATGACTCTCCGAGTCCACCACAGACGGTACCCATGTCACCGCGATGTCAGGCGGTAGCGCCATATCTCTACGCCACGCCGTCGTACTCGCGTCGCGCCAGGCGTTCAGAATCTCCCTACCGATCGCAAGAGTCGGACCTCGACCTCGAGAAGCACATCTCATATATCAGCCACGAAGGCGAAGAAGCGGAGCCATACTTCATGCCGCAGGATGACGCGGAATTGGATGCGATGACCGACCCGCCCGAATTCGATGATACGTCCACACGAGACAGCGGCGCGCCGGACGCGTCTGCCTGGCCCCATAAATCGCACGACCCCAGCGCAGAGGATGTGAACAACCTGGTGTACAAGCAGATTCAGGAAGAGAACTTGAAGCGGCATAGCTTGATCAGCAATGCCAGTGCCGTGATGGCGGAGGTGTGGTCGGCGGAGACGCCGGTCAGGCAGCACACGCTGAAGCGCAGGGGCAGGCATGAGGCGCTGAGGAACTTCTCCGGGGGAAGCGGCGGGAGTGGGAGGGAGAGCCCGGATATCATACCTAAGCCGTTGAGGCCGCGGAAGGCGATGGCCGTGTGGCGGCAACCTGATAGCAGTCCTGCATCCAGCCCGACGGCTCACCACACGTTGCGCCATGCGAAGGGTGCTATGAGGTCGCTCGAGGCGAGTCCTGAGCTCGACAGTCCGCAGGAACAGCGAATGCTGCCCCGGAGCGCTGCCGCTCGGCTAGGTGATAGGCCAATCACCCGGCTGACTGCTGCGGCGCTTGCTGGCGATCGCGAGCCTCAGACGGACCTGCGGCGGGGGCACACTCTGCGCCACGTGTCGAACGAGAAGCGCATCGAGAACAGCCTCCCGTCAAGGCGTACGAGCGCCGAAAGCGGCACTGCGCAAGACCCAGCGTCTATGGGCTCACCTAGTAGACCGTCTGCCAGGACGAGGCGGCTGCGGAGGTCTTCGCGCGAGGTGCAGGTGGAGAACCTCAATCACGCGACTGTGCGACGCACGATGAGCCCGCCGATTCCGGAGTATCTCCCGGAAGAATCGCACCCTGGGATGGAGCCCGAGGGGGCCGTCCGGCACTTCTCCAACGACGCCAAGCAGGCGAACACTTCGCACGTCCGCCATACAAGTCTGGAAGTACCTCCCATCACGGGCCCAGCCAGGACCATCCGGCATTTCGACAAGGAAGCGAAGCTGGAGAACAACTCGCACGTCCGCCGCACGAGCCTGGACATGCACAGCGGCTTCCCTTCCCGCTCTTCTCGCAAGAACAGCTTGGACATGAACAGCAATTCCGGCTTCGTACCCGGCTCGCCGCGCAAGAGCAGCTGGGACGCCCGGCTTCTGCATCCGCTCACTACGCCGATGTCTACGAGTCAGTTCTCGGACCAGACGACCATGGAGCTTTGTGAGGCGAAGGGGGTGGAATTGTTTCCGCATACTAACCACAGTCTACTTGTCGTGCAGACCGGCCCTTCGCACACGTCTCGAGAAGTAGCTAGGGTTACATCGCCGGACAACTATCTGGGTCTCACGGACCGTCAACTCGGGATCGGGATGCCGCTGTTCGCCACGCACATACAAGAGCCTGTGCCCATCACCGCCCCACTGCAACACCCTTCATTCTCCGCCCACTTGCAAGAGCCCTCACCAGTCACCGGCCCACGGCATCCACACTTCGACGTCGAAATTGACAGCCCGCTCACGCATCCGCGCGCTGCTCCTGTCCCACCCGCGCTACAAATCATCCCGCCTACGCCGTGCTCGGAGCTCGACCGACAGCTCGCGCTCGACGACGAGGAGTACACGCCCACGAGACCCAATGCGCCGCAGCGGAGGCAGAGCCTACTGCAGCGCGCCAGACGCTTCAGCGAGAGCCTCATCGGCCCCAGCACGCCCATGCTGTTCCGGCGCGGGGGCAGCTTACGCAGGCATACGCGGCGTGAGAACGAGATGATGGAGGCCCGGCCGCAGACGTTATCGCCGTTTTGGCAGCCGATGGGTTTCTGGGACGGGTACGACAGTGACGATGACTACGACAACGCGGACGACTACGAGGATCTCGGTCCCGTGGCTCGCACGCGTCTCCCGGCGGGAGGCGATACAAGCGGCTTCGAGTCCTCCCCGCGTCGAGGAGGATTGCTGGGGAGGAGTCTGAGTCTCCGTCTCCCGTCCATGCGCCGGGCGCCACGCGGCGATCGCGTGGTGAAGAAGCGCAGCTCCTCCGGCGGCCTGCACACGGGGAGTCAGGCATCGGCGTACGTCAGCCAAGGCAGCCCCGTGCTGCGCTCGCGCGCGAGCGAGGAGATGCTGAAGCAGATGGTCGGCGGCGGCGCCGGCGGTCCCGGGCGTGTGTTCACGCTGCCGTTCTCGGGCGGGAGGAGGGTGCAGTATGTGGGTGTCGGCCGCTTTCGCGAGAGGATCGCGCGAGGTCGGGCAGAGAAGGAGGAGAGGGAGCGGGAGCGGAGGCGGGGGGAGCTGAGGGGGCAGATTTCGCATGGCGGGCCGAGAGTGGAGAGATGAGGATGTTGTGCTTGAGAGGTTATGTCTTGATGGATTTGGGTGTAGGTTGATGGGATTGATGTGGCCTGCGGGGACGAACGACTTGGGAAGGGTACACGATGTCACGGCCGGCGGGGATAATGATTGATGATGTGCGATGCTTGATATGTGTGTAGACGATAGCGCATGTTGCCTTGTAGAGGCAGAGAAGGAATCTGTGTGTACACATCGCCGTTCCTGCTTGGCTGCACTAAGCACGATGACAGAGGCGAGTTGACTGCAGAGATGAGTATTGCGGCGGTGAGTAGCTACTTTCACAACGTGATCTCGCACGCCGCTGAAGCGTCTTCGGCGATGGCGAGCGTTATTGCGCCGGCAACAAAAACTATCCAAGTCGTGAGGACCTCGACGAGGACCGCTTGCATGTGATGATCTGGAGCGCCGGTGGAGCCTCCACGTGGAGAAATCGTCCCAACGGCGCCCGAGATCGTGGGCACGGGCCGATGTTTCGGCGACAAGGCCCAGTCATGACTGTCCAAACGACGCGGACACATGATTCACGACGCTAGTGCACTCATGACATCATTGTGTTCCTCATTCTACTTAGTCCCTAGCGCGGGCTGGCTGCTCGGCCTACCCGCTGGTCGGGAGGCCCGAGTGCTCTACCACCCCGCGCTGATCCACAGTTCGTCCTTGTCGCGTGCGCCTTCCCTCTCATCGCATCCGCGCACACATGTCGCCCTCACGATCGCGTCGACCTTCCCTCTACCCATCATGTGGCCCCGCACCCTGCGCCGCTTTCGCTTTCTGAGCACGCTCCAAGGCCAGCAAGGCGTCGCGGGAGGCTTGCACGAGCATGTCGAAGGCGCGGTAGCCGCCCTTGTCGCCATCGTCGGGCTTCGCCTCCGTTTCCCTTGGCGTCAACGGCGGGGGCGCAGCGGCTGAGGCCTTCGCCTTCAACAGGTTGCCGAGCTTGAGACGGCAGGCCAGGTTCGTGTGTCCGACGACTTTGGAGATGGACGCGAACGGCTCTTGCTTGCCGGGGGCGCGGGCCTCCATGAGGTACTCCATCTGTCACGTTGTTAATAAGAGTGGCAGGAGTCGAGACGGTGGTGATGGTATGTGCGTCGTCGGCGATGCGCAGAGTCGAAGCACGACAGCGGCTGCATCTGCTTCACGAGCAGGTACGTTGCGTACGAGTGTGATGTATCAGGATTGGAAGGGAGAGGGTGTTACGTACATGTTCCGGCGTCCAAGCACCGCCCGGGTACATCGCCGTCTCCTCTGGCGAGGTTCCGCCGTTCTTCTTGGCCTTGGGCTCAGCTCCCTCTTCGACCGGAGCCTTGGCTTTGAGTGCAGCCTTGAAGGGGTGGTCCACGGTCTTATTGGTGATTGGCCTGCGAGCCTTGTGGGTGATGGAATGAGGAGCCATGTTGCAAGTAGCGGGAGCGACTTGCGAACTGAATGGACTAGAGTATCGCGTTTGGAAGAGCGACACTGCACGATCCGGGGCGCTCTTAAGTAGGCCAGACGGCCGCCGTCCTCAAGTCTTTCTGATGTCCCGGTCTCCCAGAGAGTCGCGACCGTGTCGTCCCCATGGTCAGCATTGCGGTCAGCACCGTCCGTCTGCGGACTGGTACGGTCGCATTGGGACGTGAAGTTTTGCGTCGCGAGGGCGATGCGCTGCATTCGCCGGCCGTTCATAGGCTGTCCCGGAGTTCGATGGCCAGATCCCATTCATGGTCACCGTGAGAAAAGCTACTTGCACCGCTCGGCAGCAGTGTTCCATCGTGACACTCGACGCTTCAATGGGGCGAGGGCCCGCTGCCAGGAGTATTGCAGTCGTCAAACAGTACCTCGATGCGCAATCTGACCTCATGCTGGAGACCTCGTCGGCTGCATTGGTGACGGTCGCGGTGACTGCGCGCCCGTAGCTCCATCATGTTCAGATCTTGGTGGGGCCATACATTTGTTCACGCGGCTTAGCGCGTCGTTGGATAGCTCGGGCAAGAGCTAACATCCGGTCAGCACCACGTTTGACTCGCTGTCCTCCAGCTCTGGCTTCATGCCCGTCAGTAGTACTTGTCAGAAGAGTGGTCCCGCACGGCACTATGGCCTGTTCAGGATACGAGATGTGACCGCTCGAACATGCGCCTTTGCGAGTCCACAAGTGGCTGTCGATGGTGGACGTCGCCGCAACACATATTGCACCAGCACAATGGCCATCTACGATTGCCTTCGAGGAAGTGTAGTCGAAGACAAACGGGCCGTCCGTGAGAGCGCGCATGCACTGGCCCGCTCCGCGACGGTAGGCTGCATGAGACAGGCCTGACGTTCGGCTGTCACCGGTTGACTTCCGTCCCGCCCCGCCGGCCCAGACTTCCCAGCGCCCCGGCAAAGTCAAGGGAGCCTCAGGGTCTTTCATGTGGACGTGGGGGTGCTTGCACGCTACATGGTGCAACGTGTCCGTGGTTTCGGGAACAGCTAAGCCCGGGACGCAAAGATTTCCCTGCGACCACTCCCCTGCTCGGTACTGCATCTTTCCACGACGTCGTCGACTCCTGCACTGTGATGATCGTCTCGCTATTCATAGCAGTGGACAGTGGCAACGCTGTCGATCGCACGCGGGATCTCGCCATGCGCGATTTGCACAGCCCCGGCAGACCCGCCGACGTGCATGGCAGCCGTTAGCGCCGAGCTTATCTCCCGCCAGCACCATTGGCGGTCTAGATTTCATCTCAGCATCGCCTTGACATCACAGTAGCGATTCGGACGACACATGACGACAGGACTCTTCGACGGCGACGCGGTCAGAAACCTAAGAGCAGCATGACCCGGTCGCTGCCCGACCAGTCGCCGTGTAGTGGCAAAGGGCTCGAAGAGCAGACCTCGACGATGGTGTGTGAACGCATAGCGTAGGATTGTGTGCAGACTGGGACTCGATCCAGCTAGAACACGACCAAACGGCAGACAAGCAGATTTCGAGCACCCTGCTTCTGTTCCGCGGCAATCGCCATGCTGTCGGCAGTGATTGCACTTGATCTGGGTGAGAAGGAGCGGATCAATATTGCCCATCGTCTCAGCCGAGCTCGCCGACTCCAAGATGTTCGTTTCGCTCGCACGCTGTCAAAGACCGTGATCTGTCTGCTTCTGCCGTTTCCAAATGTACACCCGCCCACCCCCCGGATCATATCATATTATCGTATACTGACTAGCATGACGTGCCAGCACGTCGAAGTGGACGAATCGCTCCAGCGGCGTGTCCGCCGGCGTGATGCAACCTGTGCACCGTTCGTGAGCACATGCTCATCATTCATATCCGAGTGTAGATTGTAATTCACGCACCCTCTGTCTCCCCGCTCGCCGTCCTCTCCCTCTTCGCGCCTGCCACATTCGTAGTGACGATGGTTGGAAGGGACGCTAACGTCGCTCCGCTCCTCGCCGGTCGATGAGCGGTCTCCTGTGGCGCCTCCCCGGCATCGGCCGTTGGATCTTGCGCAACGCCGGGCAACGCCATCTCCGTCGCCTTCTCTCTGCAAGCCGCAGCGGAGAAGCCGCTGCCCACCTTGCCCGAGATGATGCGCCAGCGGTCCGTCTCGTACTCGTCCACCGCCGCACGCAATTTCTCAGCCTGTCCGCAGTCGTCAGTCAGCTGTCTGCGATGCGTCACACAAAGGACGTACAGCAAAGCGGCCATCAAGCGTCTTCAGTCTCTTCTGGCTCGGCAGTGGAAGCGGTGGCATCATCACGTACCATTTCGTCCGTCCACACCGTCGTCTTCGCCTTGAGCTTGGTGCAGTAGCGCACCTGCAGCGTGCCCGAGCTCCGCCCCGGGAAGAAGTCGGAGATCTGCTTCCAGGTGAGGTTCTTGGTCTCCTTGAGCTCCACCAGCAGCGCGTCGTCCTCGGCCGTGAACTTGAGCTTCGGGCCTTTGGGCTTGGGGGCCGGGCCCGGCATGCCAGCCTGGCCGACCATGTTCGGCGGCCCGTGGTCTTCGGTCGCGGATGACGCCTCGCCCGTCCGTTGCGACTTGGCTGGAGGCGGCTGGTTGGGCAGACGATGGTGGTGATGGGTCTGCGGCTGCATGGTCTGGAAGGGCTGTTGTGGGTAGCTTTGCTGTGGTGAGGCGCGCTGCGATGGGATGTAGTAGGATGCAGCGGCGCCGGACTGGAGCTGAGCATGACGGCCATGAGGAGTGAGCTCGACTGGGATGTTCGCACTACTACCAGCGTGAGCCTGGAGCTGCTGCAGTCCTTGGTAGTCGTAGGAGTAGTCCGATTGATGGCTGCGCTTGCGTACCGCGCTCGCCGTTGGCTGGTATCGTAGAAGCTCCGGACTCTCCTGGGGCGTGCCGTAATGGGAGGAAGACACCGTCGACATGGCTCGTTGCATCTGCGTCGGTATCTGAGACGGCCCCATCGCGTAGGAGGGCTCGGGAGCCGTGACCTGGGAGGGCAAGATGGGCCCGATTCCATATTGCTGGTACGCCTGTGCTGACTGTTGCTGCACTTGAGTCGGGAGATACTGATCCTGAGGCTGGAACCCTTGGGTGAGAAGTTGCTGGTAGGCAGTGCTTGTCACCGGCGTCTGCTCTTCGTCCTGTTGGTCTCGGTCTTGTGCGCCATAGGTGAAATCGTAATGTTGATAAGGGTCCGCCAGGGTTGCTACGTCCCATGTAGACTTCCAGAGCTGGGAGCTCAGCCAACGTACCACCGCCAGGCCAGCGTGCGTCGATGGGATTGCCGCCGATGATGACAAGCCAGAGAGGGCCGTGTAATGGACAGATTAGTTGCCGTTGACCAGGTCAAAACAGCGATTGCTAGATGAGTGTCGTGCTGTACAGTGGAGTCTTGCAAACTTTAATGATCAAAGCGAGTGAGTGTCCGTCGACATCGGAGGCACAGGAAGTATAGATGAGGTGCTGGCTGAGGCAGACAATCCGTTCTTAACCCACCATCGGAAGTGCGAGCTTCCATGTCAGAGCAGCGGCCCTCGCTTGGTCGCCACTCGAGGGGATGGACATCATCAAAGCTCGCTCTGCAGACGTCCAAGCCAGGGCCTCCTCGCCGTGGGATTGGCCTGAGAGCAAGCCGTGCAGCGACATGCGCAATGGCAGACAGGCATGCTGCAGCGATCCGCCCCAGGGACGACGTGCCGGCTGATCAGGCCGCAAAGGCATTCGCCGGACGCCAGCTGCAGGTACTGCTTAGTCGATCCACCACGGCGGGACCATCAGACGGTCGCTGGGCCGAGTTCTTTGGTCCGGCGCGGACAGTGCCAATCTTGGCATGGGTATATCAGGGCGTCACGGGAGCCTTCGCGCGGATCTCGACAGGTGCGCCGTTGCCGCAGACGGGCAGACGGGCTCGCTTCTGCTGTTCGGGCTCGGCGATCGCCTCATCAGCGCCAGGTCTAGTGCGGTGTTTCAGGTTCGCCACAGTGGTGAGGATACGCCTCATCATGGACCTGCAGAGCCAAGGGCGTTGCCGCTGCAGTCCCATCAGAGTTCTGAGTATGCTTAACAAGCGAAAGAGGCTGTGCACCACTGGTGTGGCAGAAAATAAATGATCGGCGGGTGATGGGCACGCCTCTCCAGAGATAGGGTTGTGGAGGCAAATAGCGGGCCCCTCCCCCTGGTGGTGGCGACGGCACTGCGACGGAGGCAGCGAATCCCGAAGGACCTGCGAATCACCTTCGCCGTAGTGTCCAGCGGCATTCGCATGCCCGAATCCGTCGTGCGCCGCCTCGTGGTTCGTCGCGAGGAACCTTCGCCGTTGTCGTTCTATAGACAGGGATCGCCGCTGCGGGAGGCGCGGGACTGCGGGAGTGCTGATTGGGTCGCGGGACGAGCATCTGGCCCATTCGAACGTGAAGCGGAATCATACAGAGCACTCATGGCGTGGCTTGTAGTCGGGCGGTATGGCTCCCCTTCCATCGCTCGCTCGACGGAAGGCCAGGTTTCCTGAGAACTGCCTTCGAAGGTAGCCACCCTTGGCGCGCACCAAGACGTTCAAACTCAATATCAAGCTCGGCGTCGCAGGATCCGCCACGTGCCATTGTGCCTAAAGACTCCACATTGGCGTGGCTGCGTTTCCACTTTCCAGCAATAATGTCGGTCGCCCACGCCGCCCATTCGACGACTGTATCATCATCATCAAACACCGCTGCGCTATCCAAGAAGTTGACGACGCGTTTCATGGGACTACGTGCTCATCTCGGCACTCATCATCTGCGCCAAACGCAGCAGCTCCACTGTACAAGTGCACAGATGGACCGGCTCATCAAGAGATACGCCGAGAGTGGGGAACCCATCCATCGCCTCATGGGCACCTCGAGACGCCATACAAAACCCCCACGCGCATGCCAAGGCCTCATCACGGCGCTCCGCAGCGGGGTATCCAGAAGTTCGAAGAGACAGCACCGTGCTTCCGCAACACCCAAGCTACATCTTCCAGCCCTGCTCCTTCGCAAACTGCTCGCACGCCTAGTCTCGTCAGCCGAGTCGCGACTCATCTCCTCCCCTGCTCCAGCGACATACCTTTGCCGGTTTGCCGACCTTTAGCCCAATGACCTTCCATTTGTTGTTCTCGTAGTCCTTGATGGCCTGCAGCAGCGCGGCGCTCTGCCGGAATGTCAGCGTATTGCTCGAGGCCCTCGGCATCGCGGTGAGGCGAACGAAGTTGCTGACCTCGTCTTCCGCGAACTCGGCGTAATGCATGTCCTGTCAAAAGAGGCCAACGTCAGCACCAGCTTGGGACTAGAAAGATCACAGGCGCGAAGACGCCGGACGAACCTTGTACCAGTGCTTTTTGACACTCCCTTCCGTCCTCTGCGGGAACGTCTTGGCGATTTCGCTCCAGCTACTGCCCGCGTCCCTCATGGTCTTCAGCCGCTGCTCCTCCGCGGGTGTCCACGGCGTATTCGTCCGCCCCTTCTTGGCCACGACGGGACTCGGCAGCTGCGCGAGCGAGGAACCCTGGCCGGCGTCGCCGAGCTCGTGGGCCGCGAAGGCGCTCGTCACCAGACCTGGCTGCTGGTTAGTGAAGGTGCTGCTTGACGAGCCCGACAGCGAGGGCTCGCCGCCGAGCTCGGAAGCGCGGCGCTTGCGGCTGTGGCTGGGCGAGATGGGCTGCTGCGCCTGCGCTTGCTGCTGGGAGAGCGCCTGGTGCTGGGTCTGCAGTGGATGTGGCGCATATTGCGTCTGCTGAGGGTAGCCGAATCCGGTGGGTATTGTATGCTGCGGGCTCGGTGCGTAGGTGTATTGCGCCTGGTAAGGATTGTGGAATGTCGTAGAGGCATCCGACGAGAGTGTGAGTTGTGAGGGCGAGGCTGAATATGCATTGGGCGACGTGACCGAAGTCGATTTAAGCTGTGGGTTGCGATTTTGGTTTGGTGCTGCGCTGCTATGGTGGAGATGGTCAGCACATGGGCAGCATGCATGTAATGTGAGCAATTGTCTTCCAGCTCCTTGGTCTTCAGCATCTCAGGTGGAGCAAGGGTCCTCAAGCTTCTGACAAGCATGGCGCACATATGTGAGACCTCGAGGTCTTGACGAGGAGACTTACGACATGTCGGAGAGCGCCAAAGATCAGGCTCGTGAGTGTCCCTCCCTGGAGTGGCCCGTATTGGTGGTCGATTGTTGCGGTGATTCGAGACGTTTCCGGATCCTACACATGGCGCTGGTCTTCACATTGGGTGGGCCACTTGCAGAGTGCAGCTACGATGTACACGGCCAGACCCGTGCGAGTAATGCGTATGTACAAAGGCTGCGTAGCGCCGGTCGAGGCTGCGGCTAGTAATGATACAGGTAGGTAGTCCTTGGGCAAGTAGCAGTGTAGCTCCAAGACGTGCAGTTGGTCTCAGGCGGTCGGGAGAAGCACGGCGAAGGTACGTCGAATGACGAGGTCGCAACAATGTAGGGTCCTGAGAAATGCGGAGTCGATGGCGATGACAGCAGCAGAGCGACAAGCAGGTCGACCGGCAGCCGAAACGCAGGGTACGCGAAGATTGCCCTCGTGCTGGAGCACATGCATCTGGCACGCCTCCTCTGCTCGTGCGCGCTACGATCGCCTGTGCCCGCACCGCGCGCAGGCGACTTGTGAACGCAACGCTCTGGCCATACCGCTCTCCTGCATACGAGGTACGTCGTCCTTGCCGCTGTGTCGTATGCGGCGTCCGGTCTAACGAACATCATGTCGCCGCCTTGACACGGAAGCAGACGCGATCGGCCATCTGAAGAGCGGGGTGCGGGGTCAGGAGCTTGGAACCAGTCTAGGGTCGAAGGAGAGGCGCGAGAGTGCCAGGATCAACCGGCTGAGAAGGCTGCCATTGGATGATGGCCACGCAGCGCAACGGCTCGCGAGCAGGCGGACAGGTGCGGTCGCAGCAACAGCTTGCAGCTGGAAGAGCTCCGAGCGCGTGACCTGGCGGATGGCGTCGACGAGTGTCACATGGACGAAACGTTGATCTAGCCGCCATGGTCAGTCGGCAATATCCGACGCGACTCGGGCGGCACTCTCGCCGTCCATTGTGTTCTCGTCTGCTGCTGATGGACGTTGTCAAGGATCAGGGTCTGGTCGCCTGCTCCACGCTCGCACAGGCCTGCTCGGCCGTCGGAGGATAACATGCGCTAGCGCGTCGGCCGGCTTGGCTGCCGTGTTTCGGCATAGCCGATGGCCAGACAGCCCACACACGAGGCAGTAGACAGGACGAAGATGGCAACGGAAGCACCACTTCCGCCGTACGCCACAGTCGCACGAGATCTACGTCAAGACCATTGACAGCCTCGTGGGAAGCCATGCCTAGGTGTGGCAACGTCTGCGATTGGTCCAGGAGCCTCCGACACCTGTATGACACGAGCGGGATGTAGTCAAATTTGATGCTTGCCGGATAAGCATACATTCAACCTTGACAATGCATCGACGAAATGAGTCCGAGCAGGTTGTGGGGGCCGGCACTTCCAGAGTGGAGACAAGTCGCTGGAGGGAGGTGGCCAGCGTGATCTCTCATTCGTGGACGAAGAGATCTTTCATTCTGCAGGGCGGTGGGGATGGGTACCCACGGTGTCAACCTTCACAGGTGGCAGCCTTGTCCATATTGATCGTGTGGGCCACACGTGCGCGGTCGTCAAGAACCATAGCAGGCGGCAATATTGCATACGCGCCGGCTGCTCCTGGGTCCCGCATACAGTCGATGGGACCCTCTGGCCCAGTCAGGCCGTCCACACTCCCGACGGCAGTCGGCTTTAGGGACTCATGACGCCTTTCAAGCATCGCATCAGCGCTCCAGCCCGGATGGCTGCTGCAGAGCCACGGGGGGTAACGGTAAAGCATGTTGCATCCACTCCATCAGCTCCACCATTTCTTGATCGGCCCTCGCTCAAGGCAGATTCTCCGGCCCGATTCGCTCAACCGTATCCCTATTCATGGTCCTGCCCGCGGAACGAGGATGCCCCGTGAAGCGTGGTCGTTTTCGCGAAAGTCCCAACACGTCCAGCCGCAGCCTCATTTCGCCTCGCGCCAGCCAACGGGGATCAGCGCACCCACGACCTGCTGCACGCCTCGCTCCGTCGCCAGCATGTTGAACTGCGCGGCCGCGGTGCGGGTGTCCTGCACCTCCAGCCGGATGCCCAGCTCGTTGATGTGCCGCCGCGTCTCCGAGCTCACGGGCACGATGCCCGGTCCAGTCCCCAAGACCATCAGGTCCGGCTTTGGCCACGCCAGATCCAGCAGCCCCCATGCTTGCCTGTCCACATCGAATTGCCCCTTCTTGTTCAGGATCTTACCGGCGGTGCCGTCCTTCGCGCCCTCGCGGAGCCACGGTCGCCACTTGAACGCCTCGCCCCCAACCAATAGCACGCCGGCGCCCGTGACTCGGAGCCCGCTGTTCAGCGCGAAGCCGTCATCCATGCACATGTCTACCGCGCTCGTTGGCGCTGGCGTGTTCGAGAGCAGGTCCATAACGCCAAAGTCGGTCTGCGTGTCCTCCTTACTCGCGGGCCCTCGGTCTTTGCTCTTCGGTGGCGCTGATGGTCCGCCGAATACAGGAGAGGTGTGGAAGCGCCGTCGATGGATCGCTGGCGATGAGCTGCTCGTCGATGATCGCAATTCCCCGGCGTACCTCCCATAAGTCGACAGCGCCCGGTTGGTACAGCTGCAGCATTGCGGCGCACTTGCACCCGCAGCGAGAGACGCTATCTTCGTTGATGAGAGCATCGTATGTCTATTGTGCGAACGTACTGATGGTTTCGGTCTTGAGGTTGACAACTTCCACATGCCGCGATGTTTTGAGCCTCAATGATGATCTATGCACGATTGCGTCACGTCAAACGTTAAATTGCAGACCTCAGTGTCGTGAGCGAAGCAGAAGAATGTTGACCGCGTGTGCATGGCGGACCGATCACCAAAGTTCCGGTCGAATGGCCCGCTATACAAGTCGCTCTCTACGACAACTAGCACTTCCTACTCTGCGAAGTTGACCGCAAGCTCTGGACTGACGTTCAAAGCCAGTGGCAGTAGTTTCAAGGGAATGAAAACGACCGGTATGGCGAGCGCATAAGGCTCTAGCGACCACGCACGTACTCATACAGTATGCAGTGATCGCGTTTGACTCTTCGGCCATACCATCACCCCTTCTTGACCCGACGATCATCGGGCGCAGGGTCATGGCCGCGAAAGCCAATGCTCCGCGGTGACCCGCCGAGATGTCCCGGGAGAGACGCTTCTACGGACGCGCACGACCTCGCCGGTAGTCGCCGCCTCCAGGGCCGTCGGTCCTGGCACTTTTGTCGCGCTGCCATCAAGGCACGAAGACCACATGCCTCCCGATACCAATACGGTCTGCCCCGGCATCAAGCCCAGCCTTCCAGTCCTCGAGCCTGAACATCTTCACGTCGACAAGTTCGCTGTCCTGTGGGAAGCGCCCTCTTTCTAACAGCTTCACAAACTGCAATATGTCACCCCTCTCATACATTAACTTGCCCTTGAGCGTGATATTCCGACCCATGACCGAAGGATGCATCGCGTTCTCGTTCCACCCCATCAGGCTGACTCGCCCGCCACGCCGCAGCGCCGTGATGGCACTCCTGACGTGCATTGACTTCGATGCCGCTGGTGGCGAGAAGTCCAAGACGGCATCAATCGCGCCGAAAGCTTTTAGCGCAGCTGCGTCGGTCACCAGGTCTCCGGTCATCTTCACCGTCTCGATCTCCGCTCGAGGCGACCCTGCGAGACAGTGGCGCTTCAGTCTCTCCAGCTCGCGTTCGTTGCGTCCGAACGCGACGACCCTGGCACCCATCGCGATGGCCACCTGTGAGCGACATCAGCCTTACCTCAGCGGCAGAACGCTGCACAGCGACGCACCTGCACACCCGCGCCACCATATCCACCAGTCGCGGGACATACGATGACGGTCTCACCCGGCTCGAGCTTGATGTCACGCAGCCCGCCGTACGGAACAAGAAGATAGCACATATACATCAGCTGCAGCAGCGAGTACCCCGGCTCCTGGCACAACCGGCTCTCGTCAAGCGGCACGCAATTCTCCAGTGGCATCTTGGCGTACTCGGCAAACGTCCCGTCACGCCAGACATCTCGCATCAGCCTCTTGCTGCCCTCGGTCAGGCCGTCGTGGATCGCCGTCAGGAAGAGATTGCCTGGATCATCGCGGCCATGGATCACGCAGTCGACGTAGACGAGCTGGCCGACTTCCAGGGACGTTGCATCAGGTCCGAGAGCGGCGATGCGCCCGATGGCGCTCATGCCAGCTGCCAGGGGCGTGGGGATCTGGTAGTGGCGTTCGCCGTTGTAGACCTCGCGGTGATAAGACAGGACTCCGGCTGCGCAGATGCGTACGACTGCACTGCCTAGGTCTGCCCGAGGCGTTGCGACTTGCTTGACCTGGAGGTCGGCCCCAATGCTGTCGAGCACCAGGGCGCGGTGATGGGATGGTAAGTCTGACTGCATGGCAGGGATGGAAGAGTGCTAGAGATGCTTTTGGACAGTACACCAGATCTTTCGACATGATTACACCCTCATATATCAAAAACACATCCCACACGACGTCGGTTTTAGTCGGGGATAGGAGGTAAGGTCTCGAGCTCGTGTGTTCAGATCAGGCTGCAGTGGCGTCTCGAGCAAGAAATATGGAGGTTGTCCGGCCCAGAAATCTCGATCGCACTCTGATGGACGCACTTCCCGACGGGCTCGTGCAGAGGCGCTGCAAGCTCCGCCGTGGGCTGCTGCCTAGACCAGTTGAGAGAGGCCGGGCAGCCGGACGGTCACGAAGCCCATCACCACCCCTGTGATCACAGCCGTATTCCCTCTCCAGCATGGCGCGCTCTTCACCTCCTCGTTTACATGTCCTTGCGGCCGTCTAGCCTGCCTGGCATCGCTTGACTGCATCATCCTTACCACTTGTACAAAACACCCGGGACCCTGCCAGGCTGTGGCCAGATGTTGATGGCAGCGACTCCCCTTCTCCACTGCCCGTGGAGTAACTGCCCTCCAGGGTTCTCAAGCACGCCTGATCGTACGACGCGTCGCTGTCTTCACGCGACAGAGCAATCTGATTCCGCACTTTCGACAAGACCGTCCAGAGCCTATCAAGCAGAGCAGGCTTGAAAAGTCCTTGCGTCAGCATTGATTGAGATGTAGGGTCATTGGCATGCTGTAAAGTGTATGTCCATTGAATGACGCAAGTATCAATACATACACAGCTGTGCGAACCGCTACCCCCGAGTGCACCACAAACGCCATCCGCTATGCGAGAAGCGCGCGGAACAGTCGTGCTCATGCCAGGTTATCGCTGCGATCGACCCACACGTCCTCCAGCTCCATGAAATTGGCAAAGTGCAGCGGCCTGTGCACATCGTCGTAGAATCTCTTCGGCACCCCCACGCCCACATAAATCCGCCCCTTCTCCCTGTCCCCGAATCCTGACCCCAGGAAACTCCAGTTCCACCGCTCGTCCTCGGGCACCAAGAAGTATCCCCGGATCTTGTCCGAGAGCAACAGCTGGCTCTTCTCACCGAAGCCAGCCGATGGCGCAAACCCAGCCGGCTGCTCAGACGACAGATCCCGGTTCTCTGCACCCCACTGGTACCCGTTGGGCGTCAGGGACCATGCCGACAGTGACACGGAGCCGGGAGTGAAGTTAACGGTCATGGTGACTGTCTTGCGGTCCCAGGTCGGGTGCGCAGCCATCAGGCGTGCATGCTGCGTCACGTCTTGCGCCGTCATGTAGCTTGTCTCGTTACCAGCGCTGGTATGAATAACGCCCAAGGGCTCCATGTCTTTCAGCATCTCGTGCTCTGGCAGGTTCCGCGGGAGTTGTATGTCCCGCGTGCTGCCCACCTGCGGCACCATGACGATGCACTTGATCTCCTTGACCTGCTTGTTGTCCAGCGGGCTTGTGCCATACAAGTACCCGGCGACTTGCACCCGCAGATCTGCGATGGTGATGAAGCGCTTGAGGATGTTCTTTGGCATGACGTACGTGAAGTGGTCTTCGTCGTCGCGGATGTCCTCGGAGGAGATGTAGATGTTGTTCGCGCGGGTCCGTAAATTGCTCGTCGCGATCGCGCGCGTCCGCCACTCGGTCTTCGAGTTGAAGGTCTGCTGCTCAAACGCTGAGGTCGTGGTGACTATCATGTCTTCGCCGCGCACGTTTTGCGTCTTGGTTGTGACTGCGGTGAGCTGCTGTTGCTCTTGCTGCTGCTTCTCAATCTCTGCTGCCTGCTGCCTTTGCATCGAAGGTGCCGAGATCTCCATGCCCAAGATGATGTCCCTGATCTCGCTGTTCGTGAGTGAGGATGTGTTGACGTTGTTCTTCTTGCCATAGTCGTTCAAGATCAAATCGCGCAGCTGCACCTCTACCTTCACCCAGTCGTCATCCGAGAGCGTGGGCCAAATGTGATGCTCCTGCGTGATGACGGTCTTGTCCGGCCGCAGCAGTAGCTTAGTCTTGTCCTGGTTGACGTGCAGCGCCCTCAAGATGAGGATCAACCTCGAGAATGCCGTGTAGCTCGAGATGCTCTTCAACCATTCGTCGTACAAATTGAAGAGCACCATCTGTGGCTCGGTCGCGCGCAGGATCATGTCACCAAGCTTCTCCACCTTCATCGCAGCCTGAAATGGCAGCTGCAGCTCCGATGCTCGGATACTGATGTTCGGGAAGTCGAGCAGATGCACTTCGAGCGGGTCCAGCAGACCTTTGCGGGTGACGATAAGCTGCTTTGGCTGCTCCTCTACGGGTAGAGATCGAATGAGCGCAGCCACTTCTTCCGCCGTCTTCCACTTGGCAAGTTGGCCTAGACGCTTCTGTCCAGCCCAGACGCTCGTGTGGATGATCTTCAGGAACAGCTGTCCCGTCCGCGGGTTGAATATGAAGATCGCGCCGTTGATCGGCTTGGTTGTCAAGTTTCCCTCGAACGTCTTGTGGATGGTGACACGATAGACGTTCGTGTCGTCAATGAACAGCTGAATCTGGTTGCTGAACAGCTCAGAGTAGTTCTGACTGTTTAGGAACTCCTGGTTGCTCTCCGAAGCGTATAGCTGCAGACCCTTCCTGATGCGCTCGCGCAGCACATACAGAGCGGGATTGGCTTTCATGATCTTCGCCATCGCTTGCTGCACGAGCTGCTTGAGACCGGGAAAGTACTGGCCATAAGCCGAGTAGAGGTTGTACGCCAAGTCCACGCCGATCATCAGGCCAGTCGCAGAAGGGTAGATGCTCATCGAGTCCGTGGTGTAGTCTAGGTACTTCGCTCGTACATATCGCTCGATGTCGTGCGAGTCGTAATCACCGTATCTCAGCTGCACATCGATCCAGAACTTGTTCGTGGTCGTGGCAACCATGTTGTCCTTTGTGTCGTAGAGCAGACTTGGGCTGCTTACGGTCCACTTGTGACTGGCGAACAGCAGGATATCCGCGCATGAAGAGTTCATCTTGTAACTTTTTCTGGGATGGATCGTCTCCTTCTGCACGGTCTCGATGCCAAGCGCCTCGAGCTCCTGGTCGAAGACCTGACACAGGTCCATGACAACACTCTCATGTATCTTCTGCCACAAATGAGCGCGGAAGATCTGGATGAGGGAGATCTTGAGCGTCGGGATCTTGCCATGCAGGAAGATGCCGGTGAGATCAAGCTGGACCTGGAAACCGACGTAGACGTTGGCGCGGTTGATGGTCGGACTCCACCAGAGTGTGAAACGGCGGTTAGGAATTTGATTGAGACCCGAACGTTGGGCGTTGGTGAGTTTTCTGGACACTTGTCAGCATGCGGAGCAACAAGACAACGACGATGCTAATGAGGAGTCGACAACTTACTTGTACTTCATGCTCTCCTCGAACCCAGATGCCTTCTCCCAGAAGAGACCTTCCCAGGACGGGAACGCCGTTGCGCGGAAGAGGGTGTGCTCCAGAATCGTCTCAACACCACCCAACGCCTGAATGACATCAGTGCGGTAGCTGTTCAAATTCCATAGCTTGCCGTCATGCCGTTGGGATGTCCACCAGAACGGTGCCGAGCGAAGGTGCTGGTAGATCTTGAATTCAGTCCTTGCCCGGAACCCCTTGTCGAAGGACAGGGTCGAGCGATCTTTCTGGAACAGCGTGTTGATTCTCGGTAGGCCGCGGTCCCAGCTGTCCTCCAGATCCTCGAGCGTCAATCTCCGGTTCTGTTGGTTGGCTTCAAGTCGCTTCTGGCTGTACTCGGTCCACACACGCTGCGAATCTGCATGAACGAGTTAGCCTTACAGCCCTCGGCCAGACTGAGCACGATAGAGACTTACCGATGAACTCCGCCTCCCACGGAATGATGTATCGGAAAATGTTCGGAATCAGCGTCTCCTCGTCCCCGTGCCCGCCCATGCCGGCCCTGTAATGCGTAACCCCGGTGTCAGTCTGCTTGCTCCACCTCTTGTCAGACGTGGGAATCAGAATGTGACTCCCACTGATCATGCCCAGCCCACCCAGCTCCTTGGGCGTGTAGAAGACCGCTGGCGGGAACCTCGAAGGCATCTTGGAGTTCAAGCCAATCTTCACGCGAGTCTGAATCTTCGTCTCGCACTTCACAATGGTGTCCAGTAAGCCAACCGTCGCGACCGCCGCTTCACGGTAGTACGTGAACAACGCGATGAGCGCCGTATTCCACTTGTTCGCAATCTTCGTGAATGTCGTGCTCCCCGAGCTCATGAGAATCTGCCGGATCCTGTTGTTGAACTTCTGGATGTCGTCCTCGGTCACCTGCAAGAACGCATGCGCGGTGCGCTCTTTCGTCGCATTGTCCACGAGCGCCCAAACCGAGTCCTTGACCTGGAATTCCTCATTGAGGTTCCTGCTCTTGGGCAGGATGCGGACCTCGAACCCATTCATGCTGAACAGTAAGTTGGGGTTATCCCTCGAGTACACACTTGCGAATGTGTCGTCCCATTCGATCGTCGTCAAGCTCCTGGGCAAGCGGTTCTTCATGTCCCAGAATACCGCACGGCCCAAGTTGACATCGTGCCGCATCAAGCGCATCCGACTATCGCGTGGCCAGCACTTCTTGTTCTTATACCCAATCACGTTCTCAAAGTTCGGATCCGGCTGCTCAGTCAGGAATCGCTGGATCAGGTCCCTGCTCTCATCCGCGGTGAAGCGCAGGAAGATCCAGATGCGATCCACGTACCGTGTGTACAATCGAATTGGGTGTCTCCCCTCTGTGGCCCTGTCGCGGAACTGGAGGAGGTCGTTCGGCGCATTCGGCGGCCCCGCCATATCCGTCGCGCGCTGAAGACCGAGCAGGAGCAAGTCGATGATCAAGCCATAGTACTGGAACACGAAAGCCGAGAATTGAAGGCCCCGAATCATGCCGTAGGCGTTCGTGTGATTCATGTCCTTGTAGTTCAGCTGCACGTTGTTCTTGCTGCTGATGTAGTCCGCCAGATTGTGATCCATGATCAGTCTCAACAGCCTGTTCAGCAGCGTGATGTCGATCTTCTCATAGACCTTGTCTAGGCGCGTCTCCATCATAACATTGCATTCGCCCTCTTCCACGCCCCACACATTGCCCAGATTGTTGATCCCCTGCGCCCACTTGTACGTCAGCAGCGGCGGGACCTCCGAATCGCTGGGCTTGATCCACGCCGGGAACAGTCTCCGCTGATCGGCCTGGTACCAGAGGTACTGATCTAGGTACGCATCGGTAATCTTCTCAATGGGCTCGATATCGTAGACCGGGTTGATCGAGCTGTAGTTGTCGTTCATATCGATCCCCACTTCCTTGAACGCCCGCTGCGTGAGCAAGAACCTCTTGATCCTCGCCAGCGTCGTGCCGGGAGAGTCGTAAGCCTGCTCAATCAAAGCTAGCTCCTCGCGCTGACTTTGGTTCAGTCGGCCCTTGACACTGTACGCTTCGCGCAGCCGCTCCAGGGCCAGAATGAGAATCTTGGTGTCGTGCTTGTAGGAGACGGATGGGAAGGGGATGGGCTGGAACTTCCTGCTCTCTAGCCAGTGCACGGCTGTGGTGAAAATCGCCACGCCCTCCTCGGTGCTGACATAGGGGCCGTCCTTGAGGTAGTTGTGCTGCCGCTCCTGCTCAGCCTTCAACCATAGCCGCGTCAACCTCCCCAGGTTCTTCTTCGCAACTGTTTTGTCCACAGTAGCGCCGCGGCGGATGCGCTCGCGATTGTAATGTGCGACGCTTACCCACCAGTCCGCCTTACTCTTCACATATCTCAGAATGATATCCTCGATCGGCTTCGGCAACCCAGGAACCTTCCACGGGATATTGCTCTTCCAGCAGCGCCATGCTTCCGAGAGATGCTGCAGGACGGTGTTGACCTTACTCTGCTTGATGCCCTCGGGCATCATATCCATGAGATCCGTCATGACACTCGCCCTGAGCTCGAGATCGAAATGCGACTCCACTCTCTGCTTCGTCACAGTCTTGGCCACACCCTTGCTGTGCCGACCCTCGAACTGCCTGCTCAGCAGATTGCCCAGCCAGCGCTCTAGCAAGGGAATGATGCCTCGCAGGAAGAACAGCCACACCCTCCAAGCCGGGGCCCAGAACCCGCATCCCGGACCCTTGCCGACGGGGCCGGAGTTGAAGCGGTAGTAGATCAAGTGCTTCAGGTCCTTGCACGATCGAATCTGGTGCATGAGCTTGTACTTGTACCTATACATGCCCGTCAACTGGCCCACATGGTTGAAGGCATAGAGGATGCCGTCCGCAAGCTGGAAGGCATCGATGTTGCCTAATCGGTATTGGACCTGGGCGTCTACAATGAGCTTGGTGAGACGCAGGATCTCGCGCATGAGATGGAACGCGTTGCCGAAACGACTCTTCTTCCGCTCCTTGGTTGTCAGCGTCTTGATAGGCTTGAGATTGAAGTTGTAGTCCAGATGCAGATAGGTCAGGTTCTTCCGGTGGATGAGCAGGTTCAGCATGTTGAAGCCTTGACGACAGACTTGCAGACCCGCTTCGACCCAGTCGATGGTGGTTTGCTGGAAAAACTTCGTGCTCTTGAGACTGCGGCACAGGTTCTGCTTATTTTGCGCCTTGGCGGGTTTCTTGTGCAGCTCGTTGAGGACGTACGACTTTAGTAGCTTCTGATATGAGACCCGAACTTTGACTGGTTGACCCGCGGGTACGTGCTCGAGGTACCATTGCTTGACGAGCGAGACGTCCTGAGCTCGGACCATCTTGCCCGAGCGGCGATCGAAGGGGAATGGTGCCCACCAGAGCGCGATAGCGGAAGCAGTGTCCTCTTGGAAGAGTGCGTCATCTGACATGAAGGGCTCGACTTCGTCAGGCAGGCTGAAGCCGCCGTCATCTTCATCCGGCTCTTCGTTGTTGCCAGCGCCGAAGATCTCATCCTCGTGGCTGATAGCGAGATTTTTTGGCGCGACGGATCGGCTTGAGATGGGGTTGATGACGGGATCGAAGTAGAAGGCTGGTAGCGATGGGTCTTCGGTCTTGACGTAGACTGATTGGGGTGAACTGTACGTGCCCAGCCGAACGCTTCGCGGCAGGCTATTGTAGAGGTATGGGAACGCCACCCGGTACTCGGTCCTGATCGGAGCGCGGAAGATGATGCGATCGATGGCGTTGAACTCCCCGAAGTCTTCGTCGTTCGGGTCGACATCTTTGTACAGTGGCTCGAAGCGTGGTCCACCGGGTATCGCCACGTTGAG
>JAWDJV010009462.1:0-44107 GCA_033119285.1 Teratosphaeriaceae sp. CCFEE 6253
CCGCTGGTCCGGTTGTCCTGCTCCAGCGCCGGGATGGAGGGCCGGTCGGAGTAGATGGCGCTGCGCTTGGAGAGGAGGTCGTGCGCGATCCGGTCCCGCGCGATCCAGACGTGATTCGTGCCCGCGAGATTCACCTGGTAGATCGGGCCGTACTGCAGGCTCCACTCGTGGAACTTGAGCCAGCTGTTGCGTTCCGGGAGCTCGTGGACGCTGCCGATGATGGGGAGGCCTGCAATCGATCAGTACCATACATCTGTGGCGGCTCAAGTCCTAATTGACAATGTACCCTTGGGTCCCGGCAGCTTCTTGACGTATCCTGGCAGTCG
Organism: Teratosphaeriaceae sp. CCFEE 6253; assembly: GCA_033119285.1. Lineage (NCBI taxonomy): Eukaryota > Fungi > Ascomycota > Dothideomycetes > Mycosphaerellales > Teratosphaeriaceae > Teratosphaeriaceae sp. CCFEE 6253. The sequence continues at coordinate 327 of JAWDJV010009462.1, forward strand.
CCTTTGTGCGTGAATCCGCTCGGTGATCAGTACAGCCGCGGCCACGACGACCACAGCAATCAAGGTGATGCCGGCCATGACAAACGCTGTATTAGGCTCCCAAAAAGAAGGTCGATATACGGAGACTGGACTACGACAACGACGATAGTAAGCGAGTGTGAGAGCCAGGGGAAACTCCAGTGCACGACTCGGTCGAACACGCGACGAACACGACCAGCTTATACGCTGCAGACCTTTTCATCAAGGGAGAAGGGCTCGGATCATCAATATCGAAGCCAAGCAGCTTGCGCACCGCGGTTTCCAGAAGCGTCACCAATCCGGCCGCACGAAACGAAGCCCTACCGTGCATCGGTCCCTAACACGGCAACATGAAACTTTACCGGCCTCGCCCCACCGACGTCGCAACGACCACATCCGGCGACCCAAGCGATGGCGAAGGCTGATCTTGCCTCTGTATCCCACCCATACGGGCGAAGGAAACCGGGCACAGGATGCTGGCGTGATCCACACGGGACGTCGCGTGTCGGGGTCCGCTCTCGTAGCTCCATTGATGGGGCCCTGAGTCGCGTGAGCTGTGGAGGCACGACTAGACTTTTGCGTGGTGTCTTGTGGGGCGTTCCCGGTGCGCAATAAGATGCGCGGCGGGAAGCCCAGCATATATGGGAGCCGCGACAGCCGGAACGGGCTCCTGGCATCACGAGCACGCGAGTGCCCGGGGTCGTCCGGTGTGGGTTTGGACGTGCAGTGTCGTATACATGCATACGTATCCGTGGCCAAGGCTTGGTCGAGTAGTGGGTGGCGACAAGACTCGTTCGCATCCGCATTCGAAGTGTGTACCCTTTGCTCACGAGACCAACCGCTCCATGGCGAGATTGGTGGGCTGACCGAATGCCGCAAGTACGGGTTGAGACGTATAGCAGAGGTGAAGTCGGAACCCCCTTGTCGGCGATCGTGGATTAGGGTTCGCCTAGGGGCGGATCCGGCACAGGGACCTTGGGAGGGCCGTTGCGTGCTGAGACGCTCTGCAGCCTTGGCAGGATCCTATCTCGGACATCCCGTCGGCCTGCTGGTCCCCTGATGATGATGCTCTGGCACGCATGGGAATCGTCTGCGCTCGACAGCCCACGCAACGATTCGGAGGCAGAAGCATACCCTATTCCAGAGTCGCAGGTGTTTCACGCCGACACTTCTTGACGTTCCACCCCCGCGCTGCCCGTTTCGTCTCACTCCGCAACGGAGGACTGCGTAGCGGCAGTTGGGACCTGAGGGGGCGCCGGGGATCCACCTTCGCACGCCGGCAAGAAGCCTCTGGTGAGCCTTACGCGAGTAAGAATCCTCCGACGCGGCGGTGCAGGTACGCGCAGAGGGTTTGGCAAGCTGTCCGACCATCACCCGACTGATGCTCTCATCAACTGCTGCAGCTTTTACAGCAGCGACGCTACCCGCCTCTCGGACGGAGGCGGCGATGCGCTCAGCGGTATCAAGGACGTGCACACCAGTCCGATTGCTCTGCCCCTCGAGCACGATGCCAATAATACCGCCAAGCAAGTCCCGGGCCATGCGTCGTGGCCTCGTGATCCACCGGAGCCTGGCGCCACCAAGGTAGGTGGAGGAGCCGCAACCAGCGTGGCAATTGGAGTAGTCCTAAGATGACCAGGCTTGAATCCAGTTGTTCGTCATCGTACGGTGTGCCGGCTGCTGCGCCGCTAGTCACCTCCAACCGGTCTAGTAAAGGTGGTCGCGGGGGTTGGGCGTCACATACCCAGCAGCGGCAGTGTTGGTGAGACACCGGGGTCCCGCTCTGGAGCCTCAAGACCGCCTGGATCCGACTCCGGACGGCTCTGGCCACCACAGCCATGCTGCAATGCCTGGAGGCCATCCAGGGTAGGTCAGCCCACGCGCACGTTGGTAGCTTCCTCATCGCCCTCATGTGCTGCGAATTGACTTCATCCTCCGCTGCTCAATGGGCCCTGACCTGGAAGCCAGCTTCATCACCTTCTGTGCCCTGCGTCTGCTCTGCCTGCTTCGGGCAGACTCTACTCGCTAGAACCCGCAGAGATCTAGCTACATCAGATTCATGGCATTGCACATCCGCACAGCGGACTGGGCCCTCGGGGTAGGGGGGTGCGCGTGTTGGTAGGAATCAGTCGAAGTCGGATTGTGCGCAGCTATACCGTTCGCCCTCGCACTGGCGGATCATCCTCGTTGCTGACGTGCTCTGGTAGAGACCGTCGTCGATCGATCTGTTGTGATTGGGACACTTCCAGGTGCTGCTGAGCTCGTACATGTAGTTCATGGTGGGGAATGGCACGGCTCCTTCATCAGACCGACCAGGTGTGGCTTGATCGAGGACACTGGCAACGGATTACCGTCTACCTGGTGCATAGTTACATCTCAGACGTCGTTACCGTGCCAGGACGATGTCCGTGGGAGTCGTGCCGGGTAAGGAAGACGGGAGGTGAGAGGAAGGAAAGTCTTGGCGTCTCCTCTCCCAATCTACCTCGGCTGGGAACGAGACACATCCGACTTCACGGCCAAGATTAGTGTCGATATGAGGAACGATGTAGCAGATCCAGTTACCCTAGAGACTCTCCCCAAAGTACTATCGAAGAGACGTCACGAGCCATGCCCGAACCCGTGATCAACGAGCCGACGCTGGCGCTGGACCGCCACGATGGCAACATCTTCGTCATCACCATGCGCAAGGCGCCCGAGAACCGGCTGAACGTCGCTTACGCGCAGCTGCTCATCCACGCCTTCAACACGGTCAGGAAGCTGCTCGGTGAAGACTCGGAGGGGGCGGTGATCACGAGGGGCAACGACGCCAAGTTCTGGTGCACGGTAAGTAGTCGATCGGCCAGCTTATACTGGATATATTGTCCCCTTCGAAGGCCAGACGGGCTCTAACATACAAACGACACAGGGCCTCGAGCTGGACGAGTCCGACACCAACCCGCACGCCAACTCAGAGGGCTTCTTCCCCCTCCTGGCCACCATCGTGGACTTCCCCTTCCCCACCATCGCCCTCATCACCGGCCACACCTTCGGCGGCGCGGGCCCCTTTGCCCTGTCCCACGACTACCGCGTCATGAACAGCCAGCGCGGCTTCTTCTCCATGCCCCCCGTGAACCTCGGCCTGCATTTCCCGGGTATCGGCGCGCTGCTCCGGCTGAAACTCCGGCCGCAGGTCGCGCGCGCGATGCTGCTCGAGGCGCAGCGCTGGACGGGCGAGCAGGCGCTGCGGGACGGGATCGTGGACCTGGTCGCCGCGCCGAACGAGATGCTCGATGTGGCGCTGACGTTGGCGCGGCAGTGGGCGCCCAAGGCGAAGATGGGCGTCTACTCGCTGCTGCGGAACGAGCTGTACGGGGAGGCCGGGAAAGCGTTCCGCGAGATCAGCTACGTGCATGGGAAGCGGACGGGCAGCCCGGCGAAAGCCAAGATCTAGCCGGTCGATCGGATGGAAATGCTATGTGACATGCATGACCTCTACAGCTTCGCCAGGATCCTCTCCAACTCCTCACTCCCCTTGCCCATCACAATCTCGTCGCTCTTGTAGTGCGGATTGAACGTGATCTCGTTCAACAGATTGAGCCTGTGCGCCCGATTGAACAGGTCCTCGTACACCTTCCCGTCGGACCGCCCCAGCGCGCTATCGAGCAAGAAGTCCGGCACCCGCCACGCGTCCACGAGCCGCACGGCATGGGGCCGGATCTCCGCCATGAGCTCCTGGATCCGCGCGGGGAGCTGGTCGAGGTCCGCGTCTGAGACGGCGGTGGCCTTGACGAAGTCCCGGGCTTCCGCGTCCATGGTGTAGAAGGCGAAGAGGCGGAAGAGCGTCGTCATGCGACGTCCCAATGTGGACGACATGGGTGAAGTGTCAGAGTGCAGCGCATCGTAGAAGTTGCTGACGAGGATGGCCTGCGACTCGGCGTGGCTGACCTTGCGCAGCTGGATGAGGAGGCTGTTCCAGTCGCGGTGGTGGACTTCGCGCGCGACGTAGGCTTGGTAGGTCAGGTACCGCGACCGTCTCTGGAAGGCCCGGACGATCTGGGAGTCGTCGGCGAGGACGTCGAAGGAGCTGATATCCTTGTCGTGCTCGTTTGCCAGCCACTGTCGACAAGCGTCGTCGATCTCATCCACTGGCTCGCCTTTGCTGGCGACAGCAGAAGCCATGCGCTTGATGAGGTAGCTCGCCGTCTGCTGCGTGATCATCCAGTTATCCCCCTCGACCGTCGGCTTCGACAGGTAATCGTTATTGAGCTGGATGTACCCGCTACCTCCCCCAAACCCATGCCCGCCCATGGCTCTGCGGCACGTCTCGATGCTGTTCGCGGCCAGCTCGGTGCACAGGCTCTTCAGGCCCGAGGACTGCGCGTGCAGCACGGCCAGCTTGCTGAAGTCGCCCTGGCCGATCTGCGCCCGCGTCCCCTCATACATCGTCTGCATCGCTTCACCAGTGTAGTGGAGTGCAAACGCAGTCGCGAGCAAAGGCAGGATGCGGATCTGCACCGTCGGGTAGTCCAGCACAGACAACTCCGGCGCGCCTCCGTCTTTGCTATCACGGTCCTGGAACTGTCGCCGCACGCAGCCGTAGCGGACCGCGATCGTCACCGCCCGCGCCATGATCAGCCGGGCATGCATGATGATGCTGGCGCGGACGAAGGTCAGGCTCCCGTACACGACCGCCGGGTTCGCGGGCTTGCTGTAGGTGCACGTGTTCGGGTCGACGCGGGAGTAGTTGGACAGCATGGCCGAGTGCGGGATGCGGAAGTGGTCGAAGAGCATGTAGCCGTTGTCCATGGGCGCGTACCCGTACTTGGGGCCGATGTCGCCGACGGCGATGCCGTTGAGGTTCCGGTGCGTCTTCATGTCCCGGATCTGCACGACGAAGGGGTGCGGGCCGTGGTTGGTGTACTGGGACGAGTCCGCTGACTTCGGCACGAGGAGCTGCGCGACGACGATGGCGTGGTTGGCTGTGCGGCCCATCGTGCCGTTCCACCACTTGCTCGCCGTGAGCGTCGGGCTGTGCAGGACGAACTCTCTCGACTGGGGATCCCATCTCGCTTCACACTCGATCCCCTTGACATTCGAGCCATGCCCCAGCTCCGTCTGGGCATAGCACCCAATCACGTCCCCAGCTTTGATCTTGGGCTCCCAGTACGCCCGCTGCTGCTCGTCGGCTTGCTCCCGGATCGTAGTGATAAACATGGCGTAGTGGACCATGTACGGGCTGACGTCGTCACAGAGGTACTGCGCCATGCTGTGGTCCTCGGCATCCCATCCATGCTGATCCTCCAGCCTCCGGAGCTTCTTCGCCCGGGCCAGTCCGAGATGGTACCGTTCGGGTCGCGACAGATTCTGCTGTTTCGACTTGTTGAAGAGCGGCTCCTTCACCAGCACCCGCAGCACTCGCTCTTGGCGAGCGAGGAAGTCGTTGCGGGAGAGGAGAAGGTGGGACAATTCGTCGATGGGGACATCGGATCCGGCGCGCTCCTGAGCCAAGATCTCTGGTCCGCTGGGCGATGCGGGCCTGAGGTGGTCGGTGAAGTCGCCTTTGCCACTCGTCGCTGTCGGGTTCTTCGCGCATCGGGTGCACGAGCAGGTGCCGGGCGAGCAGGAACACCTTTGGTCAGGACCGCCACACTTACACGTATTCCCTGCGCCCGCCATGACTGCACCAGCGTCTGTATGAGACTACAACAGCAGAGTCAGTCGCGGCCAATGCCTGCGAATCGATGTCGGTTGGGGTATGTTCAGCTCGTCGCCACTCTATGGTATTCGAGACGAAACACAGCGGAATGGGCTCCTCTGGGGAGTCGAGGGTGAAGTCCCGGGTCTCTCAGCAGTGGCCCTCGGCTGCTCGGCCTTTCTCGAGACGGTGTCGGCCATGACTTGGGGCTTGGATCGGATGCTGATGCCGCTGCAGTGGTCAACCCCTCCCCCGCCCTTCCTCCACACCCCGCCAAAGCCAGGTGGGCGGCAATAGCGCGGCTATATACCTACACCGACGTCGGCTGTACAAACCACGCTTGCAATGATAATGACCAGCCGTAGGTCAGGACTGGAAGCACAATAGCCGTAGCCTCAATCCAGTCGTTATCTCAATTGACGCTCAGTCGAACGGTCAGACAGGTTCACCGTCCGTCGATGGTCCTCGAACGATGAACGTCCACACACGATAACGACAACGACAAGACCCAATCCGCCTCAAGATGGACAGCAGCAGCGGCGACCGAACGCTTTACATCCCCCGCCACACCGGCCGCAACATCTTCCCCTGCCACTCCCTCTTCGGCCGCCTGATCCGCTTCGCCCACCCCTCGCCCCCCCGCCTCTGCGTCCGCGACGCCAACACCGGCCGGGAAGCCACCCACCTCCAACTCTTATCCGATGTCCTGGCCATGCGCGAGCGAGTGCGGAGCCAACTCAGCACCGATGTTCAAGCGGCGCTGGATCGACAGGACGAAGTCTACATCGCCGTGCTAGCGGCGGGCGGGTACGAGTACACGGTGGCGATGCTGGCCGTGCTCGCTATCGGAGCAGCCGTGGTCCCCATGACCGTCGCCCTGCCAGCCGAAGAAGCGCTGTACTTCACCACCAAATCCCGCGCAGCCGCCGTCCTCGTCTCACAGGGCGCCCTCCGTCTCGGCCTCGCACTGGAAAAGCTCATCAAAGAACGTGACCCTTGGAGCAGCTTCGTCTGCATCCCCGTCGCGCCCTCAACCTTCACCCCCCAACTCCACCCAGACCAACTCATCACCTCCTCCGACCCGTACCTCTCCGACAACGCCCCGGGCGTCGTGATCTTCACCTCTGGCACCACCGGCCCCCCCAAGGGCGCCGTGATGCGGCGCGGCTACACCTTCGAAGGCGCCCTGGCCGTCGCGGACCACTACCGCATCACACCCGACGACGTCCTCCTGCACCTGCTTCCCGTGCACCACGCCACGGGCTTGGGGATCATGTTCTTCCCCTTCCTCATCTCCGGCGCGCTGATCGAGTTCAAGAGCAACGGCTTCAGCCCCGAGTGGACCTGGGACCGCTGGCGCCAGGGCGGGATCACCTTCTTCAGCGGCGTGCCGACGATCTACATGCGGATGCGGCGGTACTTCGAGCAGACCCTGTCCAAGCAGGCCGACGTCGACCAGTACATAGCCGGCGCCCGTCAGCTGCGAGCCTGTCTCTGCGGGACCAGCGCGCTGCCCAAGCCGATCGCGGATTTCTGGACGGAGATTCTGGGCAAGAAGATCCTGCTCCGCTACGGCGCGACGGAGATCGGTGCTGTCTACAAGGTCCCCTACGACAAACCGGACAGCGTTCCAGATGGCTCGGTTGGTTCGCTGTTCGCCGGCTGCGATGTGAGACTGTCCGAGGGCGACGAGGGCGAGGTGCTCGTCAAGAGTCCGGAGATGTTCTCGAAGTACCTGTTCGATCCAGAGGCCACAGCTGCTGCACACACCGAGGATGGATACTATCGCACCGGCGATATCGCGCGCCGGGAAGGTGAGCACTACTGGATCATGGGCCGAGCTTCGGTGGATATCATCAAGACTGGCGGTTACAAGATCAGCGCGCTGGATATCGAGCGGGAGATCCTGTCCCTGCCATATGTGGCCGAGGTCATGGTCGTCGGCATCCCGGACGAGGAGTTCGGCGAGCGGGTCGCCAGTGTCGTCTGCCTGAAGGATGCCCGGGACATGGATCAGCCCGTGCTGGACTTGACTCTCGCCCGCCTGCGCCAGGACCTGCGAGCGCGGCTAGCGGGGTACAAGCTGCCGACGATTTTGCGGGTCGTGAATACCGAGCTGCCGAAGTCCGGTACAGGCAAGGTGGTGAAGAAGGTATTGGGCCCGCAATTCTTTCCAGTGGACTACCAGAGCCTCGCGGAGGTGCAGGTGTGGAGTCCGAGGGAAGAGCAGAAGCAGATCCCGAAAGCGAAGCTGTAGCCTCTTCCTCAATCTTCACATGCGACCGACGCAGGTGATATACTGCGTGGTGACAAGCATGCCGTGCACGATTGGAATTGGATCGGATGCCGAGGCCAGAGCGTTGTGTCGCCCTTCACGCCCGTTGGCATGTACGCCTCCGGAAATGTTCCAACAGGCATGCTGACGTACATAGTCTGCCGGGTTGGCGCGAGCCAACAGAGTACGCGCTTTATGTTGGGTGCCCCAGCCGCGCTCGACCACGTAGTGTGTTCTGATTGCCAGTTGAGCAGCGAGCGATCGAGGGTCGGGTATCAGGCGCAGGGCGCCGTGAACAAGCCATGCCAGGCGCTTAGTCCATAGCTCGTTGTCGTAGTCGGCTGGTAGTGTGCGTGTGGGATTGTCAACCTGGAGATCTACCAGTAGTCATGGTATCCTAGGTGCCGCGCACGCGCTTCATCGCCAGCCGTGTGCCACGACGTCTGTGCAGATCCTTCTTGAGCTGAGGGTGGACTATTCGCCGCCGCGTTTCTCTCGAGCCGGAGCTCGCTGCCGGCAGCCCACGCATGTAGATGCAGTCACATCATGGCGTTCACATGAGGAACTTCGGTCTTCCAGGGCCCCTCTCTGCTGCGACTGGGCTAGCATTGGCCTTCTCCTCATCCTCCCTGCGCTTCCTGTCCTCCGCCTTTACCCTTCGCTTCTCCTCTCTCCGCCTCTCACCCTCGGCCAACTGGTCTGTCTCCTCGACCTCCCTCACCACGTCCTCCCACTCCTGCTCCGTCTCCCGATCTCCCGTCCCCAGCGCCCTCTTCACCTCCTCATCATTGATTTCACCCCGCTTGACCTTCCCGATCACTTCCCGCAGCAGAGAGAGTTTGGCCTCCGTCTTGCGAGAGAACGCCAGCATCTCGTTCCGCAGGGCGAGGAGTTGGATCGCATTACTGCCGATGAGGAGGGCGAGGAACATGAACGGGGTGTATGGGTTCCAGGGTTTCTTCGCCTTCGGTGCGACGGTCGCATCTGTCGTCCGGCGGAGAGGTTTGGGGACCAGGGAAGCCCAGAAGGAGCCGGACGCGATGCGCGGGAGGCGGGACGGGCTGCGGATGTCGTCGAAGCGGAGGATGCGGGTGGTTGAGAAGCGTCGGGGACACGACGCGCAGAGACTGGGAACCCGGAACGCTCGTAACGTGGCCATGATGTGGGTTGGTGGTTCGTATGATCGCACACATCGAAGTAAGAAGTGCCGTGGAGAGGAGCGATTGTGGCCTCAGGCAGCAAGTTGACACTAGCGGCGACGACTCAAACCAGCATGGATGCAGGGTAGGATGATGGTCGTTTAGCTAGTCTAGATGTGGATCTGACTGGATAGAGGGTTGTCACTACCAGATAGCCCATTTCGCCCAGCGTAATCCACTTGCCGCGACCACACCAATCTCTCACTCCCTGACACTTCAAATCTGCACTCAAGCCCCCCAGTCTCACCCAGACCATCCACGTACCACTGACCTCGCACACAACAGCTCCAACTCTCCCACAACTCGATGCCTTTCCACAGCATTGACCTGCAAATACGCATACTCTTCCTGCAACCGTAGCTCCGTCTCAAACCCCGTCCGCGCAGACACACTCTGCATCGCGAAATCCGCCCAAGTATCCCCCGCATACACCATCAAGCCGTCATACTCCGTCGCCCCGTTCCACTTTCGCATACACCTTCGTCCCTATCCCATCCTCCGCAGTCATGAAGACGATCTTGGGTGGAGTCGCAGGATACCCGTCCCAGTTGTCGACGCTGAAAGCGCGGTAAGAGGCGGCCGTGACGTCGTACCCGAAGTGCGCTGCATACACCACGCTACCGTCTTGGTCAACTTCTCTGAGCTTGGGAATCGCGCCACTGCCCAACAGCACGTGTCCGTGGGCGAGAGCCTGGTACGACCCCTCCTGCGACGCGGACACGAGGTCCGCAGGGTCGATTAGGCGCTTGCTGAGCGCGACCGCGCGGTTCCTTGGGCTGATGTTGAGCTCCAGCCCCGTTGTTGGACCCGTACCGTTCACGACTTCGCGGATGTAGTCGTCGTGCACATTCGCCGCCAAACTCTCATCCGTGATCCGCTCGGCGCGGATATGGTGCTGCCACTTGAAACTCGCTCCCGCGTCCAGGATGTCGAAGTCAGAGTGATCGTTGAACCCCTGTAGTCGCCACTCGATACTTCTATCAAACCCAATCTTGATGATCTCCCAGGAGTGTCGCGGGTTGAGCAGATACCCGTCCGCATGAGGCTGGATCGAGATGGTGTGGAAGTAGTCCCACGCCAGACTCTGCACAAGTCCCGTTGGATTCCCGAAGATCGAGAGAGGTTCTTGTGAATCCACCAGCGGTAGCACATCCTGGTGATCGAGGGACTTCCACGAGAAGAGGATGGCGCCAGTCGCGATGACGATGTCGTAGAACCGGCTCTCCAAATTTCAACCGTTTTCCGGCCCGCCAACACTGCTGAGATCTTGCTGCGTGGCGTTGTACGCCGTCACCACGATACCGTCCCGCTCCGTGATTCTCTGCTCGTGTACATCGACGTTGCAGGCTTGCGTGAAGTTGTTCGCGGTCTGGAAGTACAGCTCAGCCAGACAGACCTTGTACCTCTCCGTGTAGGACTCGTCCAGAACATGTACGGCGCCATACGCACGCCCGAAGGCGGCCGACGGATTACCGGACCAATACGTGATGTATGTCGTGCCGTTGAGCTCCTGAGTACACATGTTGGTCATCTCGCCCGTAAAGTCCAGCCAGCCAAGAGTGTCGTTGAAGTCCATGATCATCGGCGCGTTGGAGGCGGAGCCGTTGCCGCCTGGGCTAAGGAAGAGCAAGCCATCCGGGGATGTCGTGCTGGTGTTGCCGATCTCGAAGATCGGTGGCTGGAGAGAAAGCTTGTTGAAGAAAGCTTGGGACGGCCACACGGGTGTCGCGAATAAGATGGAGGACTGAGAGGCGGCGAGGGATATGAAGGGAGCTAGGAAAGATACAAAGGCGGTGCAATCTGAGAAAGGAGCATGGTGACGAGCTTGGGTGCCGTACATGGGTGGATTCAACTGCGTCAAGGAGAGATGCCGGTACCTACATTCATATACTTATGTCGTGATACCAAATGTATCGATGGCAGGCGGCTGAAGAGTGATTTCCGATCCAGGTTCAGGAATGAAGTCGGCGCCATGTCGTTGCGACATATCGCACGGCGCCCAGCATACCATCCTACAGGTCAGTGCTTGGCAGGCACATCGCTTCCAGACGAGGAGCCGCCGCGCCAGCCGTAACGGTGCTGTCCGCATGGGAGCAGATCACGTGAAGGTCAAATGGGCCAGAGCAGTGATGGCCTAATGGAGCGGTGAGACCTTCTCCTCATGGTCCGGGCTGACTGTCGAGAACGCCAGCCTACGGAGGTATATATGAACGGCTTTGTATCCCAGTAAAGCTTGGCCCAGTCTAGATCAGACCATTGCGATCGCAGTCTTGGACTTGTGCAACTCTTTGGTCTTCGTAGCCGCTTTCTCGACTGCGGGCTCGATGGTGAGTGCCTCATCGCGTGTGATCGTGGGAATGGCAGCGAAACGCGGCCCAGAGGTATCATCACTCCCGCGATAAGACCGGGCTCTGGCAACTCCACCAGGCCGGCATTAGAGGCTTCTCACACAAGGGCCGACGCCGATACTGCAGTCAAAATCTCGGCACATCTGGTACCATGATCATCGAGGAGACTCTGTGAGGCCTGGGTCTTCGCTTGCCGCCAGGTCTTCGAATTGGATCCATGATAGCCCGTGGCTCATATAACGGCCAGGAGCCCGGCTGATCAAGGGACCTGAACATCAGAGATGCGTAGGGTTGTCCTCAGCATGGCGATCGTTTGTGATTCTCTGAGCACAAGGGTCGCCATGAGTGCGGGGGAACGTTCCTCGGAGGTCTCCATGACGGACGGCAGTCGTGGCGCCAGATGGCCAGACACTTGACCTTCCGCCGGGTCGATGCGCTGTCAGTCCCGGGCGGAATTCGCCAGACGTGTGCGTTTGATTCCATTCACCTCCTGATGACGAGTTGGAGGGAAAGCGTAAAGTGAGGCTGGAGTCACCACGGCAATACCCGGCCGCGCTAGCGCGGAACGACCCTGCTGGTGATCGTCCAGTCTGGAAGTTTGGAATCAACTTCAACACCACCTCGAGCGACTCATCAAAAATACTGACAAATGGGCCGGGACCACGGGTCGAAGACAGGACGTCTGACGCTAGCTGCATCGATTTTGCTGCAAGCGGGTGGTCCCTCGCGTTGCCGCTTCATCCTTCGACGTCGACTCGGTGAGAATTGCACACCGGCCGACGGCATTGACCCTAGCTGCTCTGAGCAGGGGGTCGTCAAAGCGACGAGGAGATCTAGCACGCCGCGATTGCTTGGGCCACGACGGTCACTGAACTCCACTCATCTAGTCGCCATGGATGCGCACAGAGCCCGCTGTCACGGACTCACCAGTGTGATGACTTGAGCACCTTGACAAAGCCGAGTTCCCGGTGACGTACTTATTGCCATGTAGGGAAGTGGGATTGCTCTCGCAGCGTCCCCAAGCCTTCCGAGCGCCGTGACCCATCTGGCTCTGCAACCGCCTTTCGCACATCAGCACTCGATCTTCCAAGATGGCCCTCGCAAGTCAGCTTGCAAACGTCTTCGACGGCTTCACCCGCAATGCTCCCGCCCAAGTCCAGCACGACATCAACGCCGCGAGAATCGATATCAGCTCGACCTTCGACCGCAGCACCGCGATCAAAGCCGGCGATGCCTTCCCCGCCTTCCGTCTGCCGAATGCCACCGGCGGGCACGTCGACAGTGCCGAACTACTCGCCAAGAGTCCCGTCCTGATCACCTTCTACCGCGGCGGCTGGTGCCCCTTCTGCAATCTAGCATTGCGAGATCTGCAGCTGCACGTCGACGAATTCAGAGCCAGAGGCATCACCCTCGTCGCCATCTCGCCCGAGCTTCCCGATCAATCTCTCAGCACGGCCGAGAAGAACGAGCTCAAATTCACCGTGCTCTCTGACGTCGGCAACGCCTTTGCTCGCCAGCTGGGCATCGTGTGGAAGCAGCCAGACAGCCTACGCCTGCACTTCAAGGCCCTTGGGCATGACTTGAGCGCCGTCAATGGTGACGACTCATTCGAGATACCGATACCGTGCACGCTGCTGGTCGACCAAAGTGGCGTTGTGAGAAATGCCTTCATTGAGCCGGACTACACCAAGCGCTTGGAGTCCTCGGTCGCTCTGTCGTGGGCCGACGCACTTTGAGCGCCGAGCTCAAGCATAATCTAAGGGCCGAGGTGAAAGGTGATGGAGAGTCTAGAAGAGGTTAGCAGGCAAGGTGAGACGATGAGGAGGTGTCGATACATGTAGTCGACATGCGAGGCGCACAAACTAGACCGTGCTCGATCGAGCTCCGGCGTCCTTCAGCCTCAACTTCACCTCGCTCGTCTGCTGCGGACTGGAAAATAGAGTACAGCTGAGGCGAAGGGGGCCAATAATGTCGACGATGGCGGTGTTACGCTGCAGTAATCACACGGTGCCACTGTGCTGGGCCCTCGCAGATCCTACAAAGAGCAGGTCGACTCATAGCATGGACCGCCATCGAGCACACTTCGCAAACAGATAGAGCTATTTGTAGCTGCTGTTCTCAAAGCGACACCGACGACGACCATGGGCTTTGAAATCGAGCCGCGTGAGCTGCTGCGCTACCTCCCATCCCACCGCGTCATCCTATGCATCCCGTGCACCTCCTGCGTGTTGCCGAACGCCCTCGCACGCCACCTCAAGGACATCCAACGCCTGTCCCAGGTCCAGCGCCAGCCGTACCTGGACACGGCGTGCAGTCTGGATCTTGCCGAGCAGCACGCCATCTTCTACCCGGATCCCGACTGTTCGCCCGTCGTGCCCGAGCTGCCGATCTTCAACGGGTTGGCTTGCAACGCGGAGTCGTGCCCGCATCTGTGTGTGACGGAGAAGCGCATGCAGGCGCATTGGCGAGTATGCCATGCGCGGAGGGCGCCTGGGAAGGCAGTACGCCTGAGCCACGGAGATCCCGACAGTCAGACGGACTCCTATGTCCACAGAACATCTGCTATCGATGGCACCACAGGGGTCCATCGATCACCATGGCGTCCAGTCAAGCTCCAGACCTTTCTCCGAGGCAACAGCCTTCGCTACTTCATCGTCACCAATCATGCAGCCTCTGCATCTACGGCCTTTAAAGAAAGCCGATGCAGCCCCGAGAACGGTACTGTCCCTGTCCCCGTCGCGCAACCCCGATGTGGACTTCCTCGAGACCGAGACGGACTAGCTCCTGCTCCGGCACTTCCAACAACACACTTTCCACACCCTGGCCCTGTGCACCGACCGCGCGGAGCAGACCTGGCGCGACCGGGTACTTGCGAGCTGCGCCACGCACTCCTACCTCCGCTATGCCGTACTGAGCATCACGGCCGGCCACGTGGCGTCTCAACCGCACCGCGCGCGCAGTGTCTACTACGCGCACCAGGCAGGCAAGTACCTCGACAAAGCCATGCAGCGCATGTCGACGGCCGTGGGCGTAACGGCCGAGACTCTCTTCGCGATCCTGACCTTCTGCCGGCTGATGACTGTGTGCTGCTTGGCGGGCCTGCAGCATGCTGAAAGCGCTGGCACTGCGATTGCTTGCGCCGCGGCCACGGAACCGGCGATGCCCAAGTGGGTCGCTAGCCAGAGGCAGGGCATCGCGTTCATGTGGCCGCACCGCCGGCTGATTATGCGGGACTCGTGGCAGGAGAACACGCCGCGGATGCTGGATGCGAGGTCGTCGGAACCGGCAACATACCCGTCCGATCCCCTCGAAGCTCGGCTGAGAGCTCTTATACCGCTTGTCGCCGCCCGACAGGATCCCAGTAACATGGCATGCCAAGCCGCTCTTCAAGAACTGCGACGGCTCTGGGCCGCAACATCGGGCGGTCAACTGAGCACCAGGGACGCCGCGCTCTTGTGGCCGGTCCGGATCCCGGCCGCATATTGGGAGGCCGTGCAGCTGGACCATCCGACGGCTCTCGTTCTGCTCTCGTACTACTGTGTCCTCTGGCGTGCACTGGAAGCTGACAGCTGGTACGCCCGGGGCCGTTCCCGGGAGCTGATGGTGAGGATCCGTGCTCGCATTGATCGATCTTACTACCCCTGGATCGCTTGGCCGGTGAAGGCTGTCTTGATGGACGTATGCGAGATCGGCAACGAAGAGGCATCGCCAAGTCAGCATGCAACGTTCGACTTGCTTGGCGCAGCCGCTGGGGTGACCTTATGACATGAAGCCGTCTTTGGGCAAGTCTGCCAGCGTCGTCTGGGTTGTCATTACGGCTGGTTGGCCATCTTTGTTCTGAGCAAGTAGCATGCCATTGGGACCAATAATAAGCTTGAGATGGAAGCATTCGAGGATATAAGGAGCTCACAAGTCGTAGCTCGCGAGCATAAAGACATGCGAAGCGGTAAATCCTGCAATGTCGGCAAAGCTCACCGCAACGCCTCACGCATTGCCCATGTTACCAAACAGGATCTGCAGCAGCTGTGCGTGCGGGACCTGTCATCACGATTGGTCAGTAGTGCGGATGATAGGTCTCCGGGCGGTGCACTGCACTCACCGTGATATAGTTCTCCTGGTTCCCTCCCTTGCGCTCCACGTCGTTCTTGTGCGTGATCCGATACGCATCGTGCAGCCTCTTCCTGGATGCCAGTCCCGCAGGCGCCACGTACTCCTCGTCGTCCACCTCCTCCGCACTACCCCGCTCCATCCTCGCCGCAACAGCAGGCTCGCTCGTCACCCCGGACGCCGTGCTCTGCGTCCGCCGCCTCCCCATCCGATGCGGAAACGCAATACTGCTCCACTCCCTGTCGTCCCGTCTCTGCACCTCGCCCACCCCCCACCGCGCCTGCTCCCGCGCCCTGGCATCCGGCGAGAAAATCTTGATCGTATGATCAATCCCACTGACCGCCAGCATCGTCTCCGCCGGGTGCGCCTGCACCACATTGACCACCTCGCCGTCCCCCTCCAGAATATTCACCAGCTCCCCCGTGTCCCGCTTCCAGATAAACACATTCCCGTCGTCGCTGCCGGAGACGACGTACTCGTCGTCCAGGCCCAGGAAGTTGACGTCCTTGACGGTCCGCACGTTGCAGTGGCCCCGGTAAGTTCGTGTGGCGGCGAAGCAGGGGACGCGGGCCTCGACGCGCTCTTTGTGCCGCCGGCGCTCGAAGGCGGAGGAGAACATGTGGCGGGGAAAGCCGGCGGGTAGGTTGGGGACGCCGTCGATCTCGTCGGGGTCGGAGGAGTCGTCTACTTCCGCGCCGTCGTCATCGTCTCCGTCCTCGGCCTCGTCATCGTCTTCGCCGTCGCTTTCCGAATGCCGCCTCATCTCCCGCGCCTCACTGGCAGCACCAGTAATGTCCTCCGCGGAAGCTCCATCAACCACGACATCATCTGCATCAAGCATTTCCACTTCCCTGAGCGGCTCATCCGCTTCCCCCTCCGCCCTCACCGCCCGCGCAACCCCCCCAAACGCCCTCTCTACACAGCCCTCATCCACCCCCTCCGCCGCATTAAACAGCACCCCCCTCGCCACCCTTCCACCCCAATACCTCTTCGCCGTCTCCCGATCCTGCGCCTGCACCCCACCACCCTCCTCAGCCCGCGTATACGCCGCCTCAGCAGACAGATCCGCAAACGGGATCCGCACCATGGCGGCAAACACCACGACCGCCGCGCGCTCCGTCGCGAACAGCGTCCGTCGATCATCGGTCTCGAACCGATTGGCCGTGAGATCCATGACCGGCGCATCGCCCGCCAGACCAACCAGATACGGGATCAGGAACTCGTCCACAGCATGCACGCCCGCCTCCGCCTCCGGAATGGGTAGCCGACGGGCGGCTTTACTCGCGCCCCCCATGCTCGCCGGGCGCATGAAACCCTCCACCAGCCTCCCCACCCCACTCTCCAAGAACAGCAGGATCGCCTTCACGAAATCATACCCGAACTGCTCCCGCGGCAACAGCGGCAGATCCGCGCTCCTCGCCTCTACCGTCCCGAATCGCTCGAGCAGCGGACTGGCTCCCGAGCCAGCAGTGCGCAGCGTCCCGCCCAACGCCCGCGCCAGCGTGCCCGCAGCCTGCACGAACCGGCGCGCGCGCTCGCGATCCCGGCGGAGCGTCTGCTGTGTCGCGACGGTCGCAGCGTCCGGGTCGACGGGGTAGCGCCAGCCCCGCATCGCGGCGTCGATGTCGGGTAGTACGCCGGCGGCGTGCCCGAGCGCGGCTGTCAGTCGCGCTGACTGGTCGTCTTGCTGGCTGCCTTCGAACATGGCTGAGCGGATGCGTGCCGTTGTCTTCGCGATGCGTTGGGCTTCTTTTTGTTTGTCTGTGAGCGGCTGAGACTGGGATTGGGGGGCGACGATGGGTATTTCCTCGCTCTGCCCATTACCGTACCTGATCCGTAAGGCCGCTGCTTTGCCCGTGGAAGAGGCGGCTACCGTAGTGTCCTCTTTCTCGAGAGAGGCATCGCCGGGCACGACTCTGCGCTTGCGCTTCCGATCCCCGCTCTCCTTCGCCCGTCTAGACCCACCCGCTGCCTTCCCAGCAGTCGATCCATCATCCTGCTCACCAGCGTCCGGACTGCGGACGAGATCGAAACTGTAAATGTGATCCCCGCTCCAGCTCACCACCATCTCGTCCGGCCGCGCATCACTGATCTTGCACGCGGTGATATGCCCATTCTCCGTGCGCTTCATCCGCTGCTGCCCGCCCGGCGCGAACTTCCGCACGCACCGCGTCGCCCGGCTCATCAGCTCGTCCCCCTCCGAGCCCGAGCCCGCCGAACGCGAGACCCGCTTGCCGGACTCGTGGACTTGATCCCGGCCCAGCATCCGGCGGTCGTGCAGGAAACAGTGCATGTGCGCCCCGCCCAAAGCGATGTAATGCGGTTGGCTCGGCGAGCAGGAGATCGTGTTCAAGTCCAGGTTGTACCGCTTGTAACTGATCAGCGGGGGCGGGACGCCCGCGCGACCCTGGCGGGGCGACGGGTACGCGCTGCTCGGCTGCCGCAGGTCCCATTGCCGGACCTCGCCGTCCTCGGAGCACGTCAGGAAGAGGTGTGGCGAGGACTCGGTGACGATGCGCTTCACGCGGTCGCCGTGCGAGCGGTAGACGCGGGAGTCGGTGCCGCCGTCGTTCAGGTACCGCACGCCTTGATAGAGGCGGTTGCGGCCGCGTCGTCGACCACCGGATGCGTAGGCGGACGCCGCGCTGGCCTCGCGCGCCTGACCCGAGTACTCCAGATCGAAGACGCGGACCTCCCCATCGCCGGCGGCAGTCACCACGATCCGGTCGCCCTGGAACGGCATGAACTTGACGCTGAAAATGTTCTGCGTATGGCCCGTCGCCACCGTGGTCGTGAGCTTGAACTGCTCGAGCGAGTCGGCGGGCTGGTAGGTGTGGATGTTGAGATGCTGATCATCGCTGCCGGAGGCGAGGAAGCGGCCGGAGCGGGACCAGGCGAGGGCGTTGACGCAACCCGAGTGGCCGTCGAGTTCGTTGACAATGTCGAGGTCGGCGATAAGGGCTGGAGAGCCGTAGAGGGTGCGGGTGCTCGTAGTGCGGACGCCGGGGGAGTGGAGCTCGCGGGCGTAGAGCGTGCTGGTTAAGGAGTCCTTCATCGTGTCCAGGGTCTGGGAAGATGCTCGGGCGAGATGAGCAGCTTCGCATGGAGTGTGGGACAGGGCTATCGCCTTGAATCGCAGCTCTGGGGGAGCACGACTTAGCCTGTTAGCTGCCGTATCTCATCAGCATTCCATCAATTCCATCAATTGAGTGGATCAATTGAGTGGATGCATCGTGGACGGTCTTGTGAGAGCATGAACGAACATCGGGTGCTGTCGCCAATGTGGCGCTCATATGTGCCCCACTCGTCGGAAGCTGCGGACCGAGCCCTACGTCGACGACGTGACATGTGAAAGTGAAAGTCACTCCACATCCATCCATCTTCCTCCCATCGCTCCAACATCGCACCGTTCGTCTTCGTCAACGCAGGCGAGGCAAGCCCTGCTCAGCTGTCAAATTGTGCAGCTGCGACGTGCTCAGCATTCGCGCCAGGATCAGCGTCCCCTTGGCGTTGGGCTTGCTCTCACCCCAGCCCGTGGAATCCCGCAGATGCACTTCGAGCTGAGCTGTGGCAGGTACATGGGCCAAGTGCGATTCGATACCCGCCGAAATGCATAGCATAGGGCTGTTGACACGTAAACGACGAGGCCCGCGGTTTAAATCCATGTCTGGGACGCTCTAATAATGAGCCATGATTTCTCCTCAGCACCGGACAAAGCCGTGGATAGTAGGCAGATTGGAACCGGCCGAGTCTGACGCTCTCTAACTCTGCGGTACGGGAAACGATGGCTGGGTAGAGGTGTGTCCACTGAGCCCTCGCAATGGCCGATTTCCTGCTCGCCGCTGGCTTTGACGACGAATGCACAATTCATAAGCCGACTAAAGCTCACGCCGTAACTCAGGTGCGCAGGCTTGAAGTTCGTCTTCCCGCAATCGATCTCAGCTCCCAGGAACGCCACAGCCGCCCGTTCTCACGCAATAATCGTCTGCTTCTCCTTCTTCAGCGCCTCCACAACCTCGACCGGAATCCTGAGCGTGCTCGCCACGATCCCCGGCGGCGTGAGCGCGAGCCACTGCGTCAGGGAGATATCCACCACGCGATCGCTCTTGTAGATCTCGATCCAGACCAGCTCCTGATCCGCGGAGGTGTTCTCGACGTAGTGGCCCGCGTTGTCCGGGAAGACGGCGGTGTCGCCGGCCGTGAAGCCGAAGGTGCGCGCCGCGGCGTTGCCGATGAAGACGGTGGCGCGGGCGGTGCCGGCGAGGAAGAAGAGCCACTCTTCCGCCTGGTACGTCTCGGTTAGCTTGATTGGGGGCGAAAGGGGTGGTTGGGTGGGGAAACGGACGTTGGGATGCCAGTGCAGCTCGCGAAGCGCTCCCGGCTTCAGAGTCACGATGGACGCGGCGATGGTCTTCGACGCGGGGAAGTTGCGGGAGTCGATGATGTGGATGGTGCCGCCGCCACCGGGCACTTCCGTCGCGTTCTCTTGACTCGCTTTGTACACGTACGATGCATTCCCCTCCAGTTTGCCATTCGGCGAGTCGATGGTGAGGTCAACGAGCGTGGCATTGAGGATGTATGGGTTCGGGGACGGGACGGTGGCGAAGACGGACGCATCGACACCTACTCAAGTCAGCAAAGGCATACTGCGAAAGCCATGCTCGGGAACACCGTACCAAAGTTCTTCGCCAGGATGTCCTTGGGCGTGTGCGCGATCCAGTCGTCGACGTTGAAGGTCGTGCCGGCCGCGTCGAAGTTGCCGTCGTCGAAGACGAGCAGGTACTCGTTCTGCTCGGCCAGGCCCTGGATGACGTGCGCCTCGCCCTTGGGAAAGTACCAGACGTCGCCCACGTTGAGGATCTCGAGCTGGTTGCGGCCGGCTTCGTCGACGGCGCCGATGGCGACCTGGCCGGCGTAGACGTAGCCCCATTCGGCCTGGAAGAATATCAGCCGGATGCATGCTCAATTGGAGGTGCGGTCGCATACCACTCGGTGCCAATGTAACTCCCGGATGGAGCCTTTGGTCAAGTGCTGTTGCGCACCCGCGATGTCGTGGCTCGCCGGCAAGTCCGTGATGACTTGCTCGCGCACCCAGCCGCCGTTCAACAGCCTGGTCTTCGAGTCCGAGAGACTCCACTTGAGATTGACGACGACGCCATTATCAGTCGATTGCTGCCCAAGATTGTCCGGGTTCTGCAGATCCAATGCCTTGTTCGTGCCGCCTACTGAGGTCAGCTTCAAGCAGAGGATTATGATATGCTACTGCGCTCACCAAGTAGAGGGGCACCTTTGCCCTTGCCATCGTATGGCTGGCTCTCGGCGAAGCCCGGCGACTCCCTGCGCTCGAGCACAGGCCGGAGATGCTTGGAGTCTGCATTCGATGGGAGCGTCGTCCGTCTCTCCACGGGACTCGCGATAGAAAGATCCAATACGCAGGCGGCAAGTCCGCAGATCAGATACTGCGCGCTCTTCATCTTGGCACTAGACTCGGGTCGTTATGGTATGAGGCCGGATGGGACGCGGGCTCCGGTGGGGACCGATCATATTTGTACATTTCGACGGAGTCGATCCCTCACCAGATCGCATCTCGTCTTTCGAGGCGCAATGGCGTCAACCTACAGGACGAAGCACAGTCCTCCGAGTCCGCAGACGGGGTCTGGTCAGGCACGTTCCGCCAGCTTGGCCATGCGTGCTTGGGGACCGTCGAGATGGGACAAGATCACCCAGATTGCGCGCCAGAACGCCTTGGCCTACGTGGGAGAGTAGATTGTCGCAGGTAGCGTCGACGGCAAGGCGGCGTCAAGCACGCTGCTACGATGTCTTGGCCGTGTCTAGAGAGTGCAGCTCCGATGCGGGTTGGGATGGCGACATCGTCGTCTCGATGGTGTGTTTGGCCAAGCATTGATGTGCAGCGAGCCTGAGGCACACATACGTGACACAGCATGGTGGCTTGCTCAGTCTACAGTACTGTACATGTAGTCTCTTGGGAACGGATCGCGGACGAGCTCGCGGGTACGGCCAAGCGAGGCTTTCGCACAGATGCGCTGCACATTCTCCAGGCAGTCGGACGGCGTTGATGTCCGGCCTGTGAGTCCGGTCCGCACAGCGGTCTCATGATGCGGCCAGCAGGTCAAGTCTGCCAACCACGCCGCCACTGAATACACAGGCCGCTTCATTGATGGACGATATCGATATCAGTCTTCTTCCGAATGATCATCTGATCGCTCCCGAAGCTGCGCACGCTCATCCCGTTATCCCGGTCGTTCTGCACGGCATACACCCGCGCAGAGTGCTCGGCGGCGGCGTCCGGCTGCAGCTTCACAAAGTGGCTGCGGCTGGCCCTCTTCTTGCTCCGGCCCTCGCGGTCCAACGAGTGCATGTTGTAGCTCTGTCCCTGCGAGGCGGAGTGCGAGCCGGTCCCGTATCGTGTCATCTCGTTCTCGGACAGGCGAGCCAGATCACCGGTCTGGAAGCGGCCGAGGAAGTTCTTGAGGCAGGGGATCGTCGCGGAGCTCAAGGCGTAGGCCAGCAGGGCTTGCTGAAGGATCAAGTGGTCGACCGAGTCGATGCTGGCCCGGCCATGCTGCAGGAAGTCGATGTAGGACTTGAGGAATGCGACGAGAAACCCGATGACCCTGCCCGGGTTAGCGTTCAGCGCTGACAGAGAAGGCGCGCGTCGCAGGACTTACCCAAGCCGGAAGGCGAAGGCGGTCGTGACGGTCACCTTCCTCCGCACTCGCATCTGCAGCGTGTTGAACACGTACCCCGGCACGACGACCAGGACGGCTTCCAAGCAGCTGTCCACACCGACGAGGACTTCCCACCGCAGCACCTGGCTCCGGATGGTGTCGTGGCAGCTTGCGTCCTGTCCACCCGAGAGTAAGCAGCGGATGCGCGCCCCGACACCGACCATGATCGTCGAGACACAGGTCCAGGCGCCCAAGAGGAGCAGAAGCGCCGTGCAGCCACGCCAGATACGGTTGTTATTCCGGGTGAAGAGTTGGCGCAGGAACGCAATCACAGCGCATTTGCTCAGGCCGAGAGTGAGGACGACCAGCAGGCGCGCAGCGAAGAGGCACTGTTGTGGATCGATGCGGTCAGCAGCCTTTCACGCCCGATCTCCCGCCGTCACTCACCCGAGCAGCAGAAGTCAACGAGGGCTCGTTCGCATCACTCGCCAGCCTGCCGGCGCCATCCTTCAACGACACGAAGACCAGGATCCACTGGGCCATCGCCGTCACCTGGATCATCGTCAGTGGCGACCGGTGTCTAGGTGGGTGTGACCGACGTAGGCAAGTCCCAGGATCGCATCGTCCGGCCCGAGTGACTTGTGCTTCGTCGCCAAGCGCGCGATGAACAGGATGCAGGAGTACGTGAGGGAGAGCGCGGTCGCGATCCACAGGGGCGCCTGGTGATCGGAGGAGGAGTACAGCGAGAACCGCGAGGCATCAGCGGCGGTCCCAGTGTGAGACATCGTCACTGTGCACACGGCGACGATCGGTGTTGCAGGATGGCGAGATGAGTTCGCTGCGGAATTTCTCACATGGCGCGCGACTGTGAAAGTCTCAGGAGGCGCATCGCTGGCCCAGGAAGCGACAGCAACCGGCCGTCACCAAGCTGAGAGTCTCACAAGGTAAATATGAGGCTACGATGAGGGTGCTGCAGGGCGGCTTGGGCGATGGCAGAGCTCCTGACGTCCATATGCATGCCACCGATTGCTTGCCGCCGGGACAATCTCCTCAACTAACGCGGGGGTGTCTCGGTCGGAATTGGAGGCGTCCACGCTATCGTGGATGAGAGAAGCTGGGAACACATGGGGGCAAGGCTGCACATGTGGCCATCGCCGCCATGCAGGTCGGTGGCACAGCCGGCAGCACCCGTATGGACCACGATTCCTGTGCAGACAGCTACGCAGGTCCAAACAAGCTTCGCCAGACCATGATTGGCTCGCGGCCCGGACGGACAGTGATGTCCACCCAATCGGCGGCATCGACCCCGACGCGGCCCGGGCTGCTGTCGAGTGCTTGTGCGGCACTAGTGGGGTGCTAGCGTGCGCCTCCAGCTCCCCGGAGATGGTGCAGGGAGCTACCGCCAAGCCTGTCCAAGCGTTGGCAAGAGATCCCGCGAGATTGAAGCGGCGAAGCTTCGAAGCTTGGCCGACGCCGCTGGACGGTCGGGGATGCCAACCACGGTTCCGTCGTCATGCGATGGGCACGATTGTCTACCCGTCCGGCGTCTCGAACGCCATTCACATCTCCATCGACGGCCGAACGTGCTCCGCGGCGACGGCCTGCCGCGATTGTGGCGGTCGCCCCGATCCGGGTCCATCTGCACCTCGCGCGGGAGTGCTCCGGCACAGCCACGCCAATGCACGTGGAAGCTCCCTCGGCAGGCATTGGGATCCTGCCGTATCAGGTATCGCCTCGCACCAGCTATCGCCCCGGGTCCGGCACTGGGATTGCTGGGGACTCTCTACTCCAGGCCGCTCCGCGGCCACGGCAAGAAGCTGGGCTCGCTTGTCGGTGCCAATCTCTTGTTCCTCGCTATCTCCGCTCCTACATGCTCTTGAGCGGTCATCGTCTGGAAACATCATCCTCCACACTGTTCTTCTGAACACGGCCTTGATCCGATCGGTGTGCGATCAACCCCACGCCGCAACACCGCACCTACTGGTCCCCTCGGAAAAGTCGACACGTTCGTACCCCGTCGCTCCGTCAACAATGGATGCCACCAAGGCCGCGGATGGCCGGCCAAACTCCGAACTCCACATCCACGAACTCGAGATGCGCGAGGGCAGGGTCAGCAGCAGCGAGAAGGCGGGCGAGGACCACGACCAGCAGGGCATGGCGCGCATGGGGAAGAAGCAGGAGCTGCGCCGCGAGTTCCAGTTCTTCAGCATCTGGGGCTTCGCCGTCATCCTCGGCTGCTCGTGGGAATACGTCTTCATGTCCGTCGCGCGCCCATCCTTCCGACGGGCAAGCTCAGCGGAGAATCCGCGCCAAGGCTGACCTGTGCTCGGTAGTAATGGCGTTCTGTCCCTACCCAATGGAGGCACGGCAGGGAGTGTGTGGTGTGTAGCCTGGTGACCACACGCCCTGTTCACCTCAGCTGATAGGGATGCAGGATGTTCCTGGTGGCGTGCTGCGGGATGTTCTTCGTGGTGCTCTGTGAGCCTGCCCAGATTCCTCGCCGAGACTGTGCGTTGGCTAACGTCACCAGCGATGGCCGAGATGGCCAGCATTGCCCCGACGGCGTGAGCCTGATCCCTTGCACAGGTCCTTACCCATGCTGACTTCTGCCAAAGCGGCGGTCAATACCATTGGACGTCGGAGTGTGCGTCCCATCGACCCAGGAACAAATCTAGGAAGGGGTCTCAGCTGACTGTAATGCAGTCGCACCCCCCAAATTGCAGAAATTCCTGTCCTACACCGTCGGCTGCCTCTGCGTCCTCGGCTGGCATGCCTCTCTAGCCGGCACCTGCTACGCCGCGGGGCAACAGATCCAGGCCATCATCGTCCTCTCGAAGCCCGCCTACGCCATCCAGAGCTGGCAGACGGCCTTGCTCGCCATGGCGGTCGTCATCGTCGCCGTCCTCTTCAACACCCTGCTCTACCGCAAACTGCCCATCATCGAGGGCATCGTGATGATCATCCACGTCTTCGGCTTCTTTGCATTTGTCGTGGTCCTCTGGTGCGTGAGAGAGGCACCGGACCGCGTGAGGACGGACTTCACTGATGTCTCGATGCTAGGGTCATGGCGCCGCGAAGCGATTCCTCCGTTCTCACGACCTTCTCGTCGAATGGCTGGTCCAGTGCCGGGGTCGCCTGTCTCGTGGGGATCAGTGCCCCGATCGGGGATCTCATCGGCGCGGACTCCAGCGTGCATTTGTCGGAGGAGCTGAAGAACGCCTCCTGGATCCTGCCGCGCTCGATGATCGCCACCGCCATCGTCAACTACCTGCTGGGCTTTGTCACGATCAGTATGCCCGCCCATGCCGCCTTCGCGCGACCATCACTGACCTGTCCCGCCAGTCACCCTCGTCTTCTGCCTGGGCGATCTGGACGCCGCGACAAGCTCGCCCATCGGGCAGCCGTACGTCGAGGTCGTCCTCAACGCCACCCGCTCGACCGGCGCCACGATCACGCTCACGCTCGTCATGTTCATCCTGCTCGTCTCCTGCGCCGTCAACACCGTCACCACCAGCTCGAGACAGCTGTGGTCGTTCGCTCGCGATGGCGGGCCCCCCTTCAGCGGATGGCTGGCCCGCGTGCGGCCCGGCTGGGACATGTGAGCGTCCTCGCTCACGGGCTGCGAATCTCCGACTGACACGCTCCTCAGCCCTGCCAACGCCATGACCGTCTCCATAGGCGTCACCGTCATCCTCTCCTGCATCGTCATCGGCAGCGCGACCGCGTACGGCGTCTTCGTCACCCTGGTCAACTCGGGCCTCCTGAGCAGCTACGCGATCTGCATAGCCTGTACGCCGCTCCTCCCCCCACAGCAACCTGCGGCCCAGAATGATGCTGACGTGGTGACTCCCCAGGCATCCTGCAGAAACGCCTGCGCGGCGAAGCCTTCCCGCCCTCGCGCTTCAGCCTGGGCAAGTCGGGCAACGCCATCAACCTCGTCGCCATCGCCTTCCTGCTCGTCGCCTGGGTCTTCCAGTTCTTCCCCAGCGCCCCGAACCCGACGGGGACCTCCATGAATTGGTGAGGCATGCTCCGTGCGCACGCGCGATGCGGGGCTGGATGGATGGGATCCTGTACTGACATGTGTGGTGCTGTCCAGGTCGATCCTGATCTTCGGCTTGGTCATCACGTTCTTCAGCATCTACTACGTGACGAGGGCGCGGCACAGGTACACGGGGCCCGTGGTGCATGTGAAGCGGGATGTGTGATTGCTGCGGTACGTAGATCATGCAAGTATTGTGCAGGCCGGACGTATATACGTACGATCGACACGTGGCCGACTCCGAAAACCAGGAAGTCTTGCGAGATGTATCGTTGACCGTGATGATCGCCCTGGTCCTGTCGCCTGGGCGAAGTCTTGCTCTATGTCAACGACCTCGCAGGCCGAGAGGAACATGCAGGCCGTGATATTCTCGCCTCAGGCACAACCGTCTGACCATTCACCTTCTTCTCGTGGTTGGACCGTGAACACTCCCTACCACACATCCTCCGTCGATCCATCCAAGCCTTAGCCTCCAGTTTGTTCTACTCCTCGGAGCGTGGACGTATGGTATGGCGTGGGCAGCGCGGCAGACTTCCCCGACGCCCATCGAATGGGCTGCTGAATTCCACCCACGTGTCGAGCGATCGGCGCCGCTATGTTTGCCGCTCAGGAACCATCTCATGCAGGCACCAGGCACGCGGTCGACGACATGCTCGTCATCATCACTGATCGAGCCAGTCCCGCGCCGTGGGTCGAGGCAGCGCGCCGTCGCCGCGAGATGCATTGGCTCTGCGGCGATCAATCCAGTCTGACGGTACAAGAGAGTAACTGCGTCCCAGGTGGTGATCTCTCACACTTCTTGCTTTGCCATAGACGAAGATGTACTTCACACGATCCGTCCTGGCCGCTGCGCCGGCAGCCTTTGCCCTGATCAATGCAGTATCGGCACTCCCACAGCCAGCCTCCAGCCCTCCATCCTACAGCAGCGGCAGTGGAAGCGCGGTGAACACGACGACGTGCCATGGCGAGACGTACGCCTATCAAGAGCTAGCAGGCTACGGCTCCATCCCCAGCAACGCGCGGGACAAATTCGGCGACACCATCGGCGGCATCGGGTCCTCCATCGCGGTCGACGGCAAGAGCTGGCAGAAGCTCCGCAACGGCAGCTACACCGGCCTCCTCTGGGCGCTCCCCGACCGGGGCTGGAACACGCAGGGCACCGTCAACTACCAGAATCGCGTGCACAAGATCCGGATGACGTTGACCCCGAACGCGTCCGCGACCGTTGCGAGTCCCTCGCCTCCCAACCTGCAGCTGCACTATCTGGACACCATCCTCTTCACAGACCCATCCGGTGTGCCTACGACAGGCCTCGACGCAGACGTGCACGGCCCGTACTTGAAGTTCCCGAGCGTTCCGTTCGACCTGCCCAGCGTGCATTACACTGGCGACGGCTTCGGTGGCAGTGGCCCCGGCGGCCAGCGTGTATCGATCGACGGCGAGGGCCTCTTCCTCGGCCACGACGGCTCCTTCTGGGTCAGCGACGAGTACGGCCCGTTCGTCTACCACTTCTCCAAGTCCGGCCGCATGATCGGCGCCATCCGCCCCCCGGACGCCATCATCCCGCTGCGCAACAGCAGCGAGTCCTTCTCCGCCGACAGCCCCCCCATCTACGACCCGTTGCTCGCACCTGTACCGGCGGACAACCCCACGGGACGGGACAACAACCAGGGCTTCGAAGGCCTGACGACGAACCCGACTGGCACCCGTCTGTACACCCTGCTGCAGTCCGCGACCAACCAAGAAGGCGGCCCGAAGAACAAGAACAGCCGCAATGCCCGCTTCGTCATCTACGACATCACCAAGCCGCAGCCCGTCTACCTCGCCGAATACATCGTCGCGCTGGCCCACGTGGACCCCAACGACGACGGCTCGAAAGTCGCCCGCCAGAGCGAGATCCACTACATCTCGCCCACGCAGTTCCTGATCCTCGCGCGCGACTCCGGCGAAGGCCGCGGACAAGGCAACAACACGGAGAGCATCTACCGCCACGTCGACATCTTCGACATCAGCAACGCGACGGACATCAAGGGCGCGGCGGCCGACTGCTACACCTGCGCCGTCGCCTCGTCGAAGGGGGACCTGAACAGCACCGTCACGGCGGCGGAGTACTGTCCCTGGCTCGACTTCAACGTCAACAGCCAACTGAACCGCTTCGGCGTGCACAACGGCGGCGCAGATGACATGGGCTTGCTGAACGAGAAGTGGGAGTCCATGGCGCTGATGCCCGTCAGCCCCGGCAAGCACGACGACGAGTACTTCCTGCTGTCGCTGAGCGACAACGACTTCATCACGCAGGACGGGTATCTCAATGGGGGGAAGTTCCAGTACGCGGATGCGAGCGGGTATGATCTGTTGAATCAGGCGTTGGTGTTCAGGGTCAAGCTGCCGGGGGGGAGCAAGCCGTTGGTCTCATGAGTAGGTCGAGCTACGGTACAGCAAGCTGGCCACAGCATACGTAGATGAAGAGACGAAACGCACAGCCCACCAAGCTTTGCCCTGCCATGCAAGCTGCTGGTCCGTGCGTCGTCTGCCCCGACCTCCACTCTTCACACGTTGCTGCAGCGGCGAAGTCATAATCGTCTTCCCTCAATGCACACTCGTAAGACACCACGGCGGGCCAGGTACACATACCCTCGTACCGCACGCACGATGCAGGTCCAGCCCCTCGCCCAGGGGCCAAAACGCCTGCACCGCCACCACAACTGGAGGATGGCGCAGGCACCGGCCAATAAGGCGGAGACGATCCTCGAGGGCGGCCTCACAACAGCTCACCCTGAGCTATGTCACCAGGCAGTGCTGCATCCTCTTCGCGGCTGACGACGATATGCCACTCTCTGATGAGTCCAATGGGTTCGGATGTATACATGTAGCCACTGTCGTCCACTTCTCGCCTGGATGGCATTCAAGATGTCGTCTCGCCCGGCTGGTCTGCTTCCCAAGCTGTGTTTATTGAGGACAGCTTAGATGTGCGCACCTCAATTGGACAAGATGGTATGATCATAGCCGATGGTCCCAGCCGCGAACCGAGATGCTGATGTCGACACAGGACGCGCCGCACATCTCGCGCTTCAACTCGCAATCGACCGGCAACGCCACGCTGGTTGGCAGCGACAATGGCTACAGCTCGCCGATATCGCCGTTCCCCTTTGGCGACTTCTCGTCGCAGGTGCCCGCCGTACCTTATACCGGGCAGTGGTTCTATCTAGGTAAGACGGCAGTCTGGCCATGAGGCAGAACCCATACTGACCCGTCCACGATATAGACCAGGTCCCCCCCAAGCTCCTCAAAGAGTTACAGCGGCAATGTGATCCCTCAAGCCCCATCAAGGACGGAGCGAAACACCCGCTGGCCAAAGGCGCGGCGAAGATCAAGGCCTGGGCTCGGCCCGGAAAGCAGGGCATCGACATCAAGCTGCGCCAGAAGATCACCGCCGAGCACGACGAAGTGACGCAGATCCGGCTCGAGCCCGCGCTGGACTTCTTGCAGCCGGACAAGCCCTTCGCGGTGGAGCTCCCGGAGACCTCGGGCGAGATCTGCGAGCTGGCGGAGTGGAACGAACCGCAGGAGCTGCCGGCCGAGCCCTCGCTCAGCCGTAGGGTATCAGCAGTGTTCTCCGATTCGGACACGCTCCCACGGTATGAGCCGCGTCGTGAGACAGGCACTGAAGAACAATCTGTCGCTGGACGACAGGTTGAGTCCCCGGTGCTTGAGCATCGGCGAGGGCGGAGTAACTCCGTGTCGAGGTTCAGCTTCGTGGCGACGCCGCCACGCGGTCTCTCGCTGTCCCGGCCGGACGAGCAACCCGTGCAAGACCGGACCTCTGAAGGCCAAACCAACGAGAAAGATGGTCCGGCGGATGCGGCTGCCACAGCATCATCAGCGATCCCGGTCTCGTCCGAGCCGCAGACCGATCTCGAGCGCGTGAGCAGCCAGCTGCAGCAAGAACGCGAGATCCGCACGCGGTACGAGAGCTTACTGCAGGACGTTCGGGAAGAACTGTCGAAGCAGCGCCATGAGCGGCGCCAGAGTTCCGAGTCGGGCGCCAAGCAGATTCTGACCGGGTTGAAAGTCGCCAAGACAGCACGGTACGAGACCGAGACGGATGTCGAGCCACCCAGTCCCGTCGAGAGCCAAGTCCAGACACCGCCTCGGGAGCGGAGATCAGTACTTCAGGGCAAGCGGAAGGCGGTGCACAGCAAGGCACCGGCTGGGAAGGGGAGCAGCTCGAAGGCGAAGCGCGGCGTCGAGGCTCGTGGAGCACCGATCAGCTCTGGGAGCCGCTCTCCGGTCGTTGCAAAGAGGAAGGACAAAGCCGGCTCCTCGAACGGAGAGCGCTCGCCCATCGTGTCAGCTAAGGACCGAACATTGCCAGTCCCAGGAATCCCGCAGACACCAAGCGTGACCTTTGTCGAATCGGTACGCGACGATCCGGAACCAACGGTCGATGATGACCTGGAGATGCCATCGGTGGCCAATACCGGCAGCGGCCCTGCGCAAAGGCAAAAGCTGCCACTGATCACAACGACCTTCCACCCGGCGTCCAGAGACCCTTCACCCCTGGAGCAGAACGCGGTGTACGGCACCGCCGATCCCTGGCTCTCCCATCGACCGCCCCACAAACCCCACGGTGGCCTCTCCGACTTCGCCGGCTCCGCCTTCGCCGCCACAGCGCGCGGTCTCATCCGCGGGATCGACTGGGTCCAGCGAACCTACGGTCCCGAGCCTGATCTCGAGCCGGGCAAGGTCCGCGTGAGGTGGACCTGCGCCTGCGGGCAGCAACTGTACGACGACTACATCGAGAAGCGGCCCGGTGCGGCAAGGGAGCTGGAGGCGTACCTCAACCGGCCGCGCATGCACACCGACAGCGCGCCCACGACCCCAGCCAGTGCGCAGAGCAGCCGCGTCTTCTCGCCCAACGCCTCGTTCGCCACGCTGCCCTCCACCAACACCTCCCTGTCCAGCAACGGGATGTCCCGGGGCACCACCCCCGGCGGCAAAGGCGACGCGAAACCCCCCCGGACCTTCACCGCGCTACCCGCCTACCTCCCCTACACCTTCGCCCCCGAGCCGCCCTGGCTCCTGACCTGCGCCAACGAGGACCGGCACACCCCCAAACTGGCGCACCTGGACATGCACCCGCAGAAGATCCGGTCGGACCGCGACCTCGCCCTCGCGCTGCGCGAGCACTACTTCCGCGTCAACCGGCGCTGGTGGCGCACCCTGCGCCTGCGCGGGCTGACCAGCATCGCCTTTGTGCAGTTCGAGGTGCACCAGAACCGCGTGGCGGACATCCGGAAGTGTCCCGATGTGCCGGCGCCGGGCCACAGCGACTACGATTTCCAGCCGGGCGACCTGCTGCCGCCGGTCGGCAGCGCGTACCTGCTGCACCTGTTCCGGCACCCCGGGGACTACGACGGCGAGCTCATCACGTACCTCCGCGCGCCGAAGCGGAATGGGAGGTTGCAGATGGGCGTGGGGTGGGGGGTGAATATGGTCGAGGGGTTCGAGGCGGCGAGGGTGTGGTTGACGGTCAGCACGTTCTTCGCTGCGGGCAGCATCGTGTTCGCGATCGCGTGGGCAACAAAGATGCGGGATGTGCAGGGCGCGTTTGGCGTCGCTGCGTACGTGTGCACGCTGGGTGCACTTGTGGTTGGATGGCTGCAGGCTGCGCTTGGGTAGACCGGTCTGTTCGCCGCGTGGGACTCGAGTTGCGATGTCGGAGCTTTGCAGTGCGAATTGCGCTTGAGGGATTCATATCTGGCGCCTGTGCACCTCAGCTCGTCGTACTGGAGTGACGTCAGTCTCAGCTTCCCTCTCTTGTATATTGTCACCTTCAGCTTTCGATTCAGTTCTCTGTCAACCTGGTTGACGTCCGCTCGGTAGCACCATGGGTTCACTACATGTAGCTTCCCCCTTGGCCACGCTTGGCATTCTCTCGATTGGCGATATGGGCGTCGGCATCGCCCGCCTCTTGATCGCACACAACTACTGCTGCATCACCAACGCATCAGACAGAAGGCACGTAAAATAGAACCCTCGCCGATCGACGTCCTTCCAGCTGACGAGCTCGCAGCCAAGCGACGCAGGACCGGGCGCGGCGCAACTCTGTCGGCCTCGTCTCGACTGACGTTGAGCTCTGCAACGCCGCCGACTTTATTCTCAGCATCGTCCCGCCCCGCGACGCCATCGCGACCGCGCAGCGCATCGTCGACGCCTCGTCCCAGCCAGACTTCGGTCAGCGCAGCAGTCCCCTGTACTACATCGACCTGAACGCCGTCAGTCCGCGATCCGCCCGGCAGATCCACGACCTCTTCTCCACCGCATCCCCGAACGTCCGCCTGATCGACGGCGGGATCATCGGGGGCCCACCCAGCCGCAAGCCCGACGGGACCTGGACCCGGCCTAGCATCCCTGTATCCGGGCCGTACCAGCTCGGCGATGCACAGCCCGGCGGCGCCCGGCTGGCCGAGACGCTGAACGTGAAGCACGTCAGCGAGACCATCGGCGCGGCGACCGGGCTGAAGATGTGCTTCGCCTCGCTCTCCAAGGGCTTCACCGCCCTGGCCATCGAGGCCTTCACCACCGCGCACAACCTGGGCATCACGGACCAGCTGCGCGCGCACCTCGAGGAGTTCAACCCGATGGCGGCTAAGACGGCGGAGCGGAGTCTGACGAGCATGCCGCCGAAGGCCTACCGGTGGGTCAACGAGATGGAGCAGATTGCCGAGACGTTCGAGGCGGATGGTGGGTTCGAAAGCGGGGAGTCGATCTTCCGGCCCATCGCGCGGGTGTATGATTTGGTGGCCCACGGCACGGAGTTGGGGAAGGAGGTGACTGAGGACCGGAAACGGGGCACGACGGCGGAAGATGTAGCCTTGCTTATGAGCGAGGGGACGAAGAAGCGGAAGGAGAAGACGGAGTAGAGAGTCAGGGCGTGGAGGTCGGGACCAGTGTCTGTTCGTTGCCTTGCCGTTGTAGCCAGCCGCCTACACCCAGTATCCCGCCGTCGGGCGCTGTGGGATCCATAGACCACTTCCGTATCGGCGCGACGTCCAGCGCAGAGCTGAAGCCAGCATCGTACATCTCGATCCCCGCCCACGCAATCATCAGGGCGTTGTCCGTGGCCAGCTCGATGGGTGGGAAGGCCAGCTTGATGTGCGCGAAACCCCGGACGTCCAGGATGCTGCGCAAGACATGCCGCAGGAACCGGTTCGCGGCGACGCCGCCGGACACGACCAGGGTGTCGCCTCGCCAGTCCGCGGCGGCGGGCGATGTCAGGAAGAGCATGAGGCGAGACGCCAGGTGCTCGAACGCCACCCTTTGCACTTCCCGCGCGAGCGCTCGACGCTCATCCATATCCATTGAGCTAGCATCGTCGCTTGCCAATCTCTCAACGAATGTGAGAAGACCAGTGAATGAGTACGCCATCTGCTTCGACTCGCCACCTTTCCGCTCCACGAGTGGCGGGGTGAGCGTCCATCCCCATTCGCTCGTGCGTGCTTCCAAGAGCCCTTGCTGCGTGTGCGGAGCGCTGTAAGCATAACCCACCGTGTCGTCGCCGTCACGTGCCGAGTCCCACGCGAACTCTTCCAGCGCCCTCCCGTACGGGGCCTTCAGCAGCTCGGATGGCAGGATGGCTCGCGCGGCTTTGTCGAGATACTGGCCCAGCGCTATGTCGTGGGAGTCGGCCAGCACGTGGTGCTGTGTCAGGCTGACCGAGTCCATGAGCATGGTGTGCCCGCCGCTGACCAGGAGACTGAGGAACGGGAAGCTCGGCTCCAGAGGACGCAGTGTCGACGAAGCGGATTCGGGATTTGCATGAAGCATCTCTTCGTTCGCCATCGCCACCGTCAAGCGGGGCGTCAAGGCGTGGGCTTGCATGTGGTGTACACCCACCAGGGGCACATCCAGCGCCACAGCAACTCCCTTCGCCGTATGCAGCCCGACCGCAAGGTTACTTCGCATGCCAGGGCCTCGCGTGACGGCCACAAGATCTGGCATGCCGTTGCCTCCGCCACCTGCTCCTGGCTGCGCACCCGAGGACTCCAAGGGGGCTACATCTCGGAGCCTCCTCAATGCCTTCTGAACGAGAGGCGCGGTGTTGGCGCGATGGGAGTCCAGCGCCACCAGAGGGTGGATGCCGGTGTGGGAGTCATTGTTCGCCGTCACCCGCTCATGGAAATGAGTCTCTAGGGTCCACTTGTGATTCGTCTGGCTGCCCCGCGAGTTGTCTTCCTGGGAGGAGAACTTCCGGGCGGTCACCGCGGCCACTGAGGTATCATCGCAGGAGGTTTCAATGGCCAGGACTCGGTATGTCCGATGCTCCCCCTTGGGTATCCCGCCGGCAGATGTCCTGGCGGCCTGCGATGAGGTGAAGCAGCGCGACCGGGTGGACTGGACGACCGCATCTTGGCAGCGGCCGATGGAGCAGCGTTTCAGGGCATCGTGGAGCATCTGTCTTGTGGTGTAGATTCCGTAGAAGGAAGGTGCCTGCCTGCCTAGACGCGAATGTGACGCGCCAAGACTATGAGGCCCGTGCCTGACCTCCTCGAGCGACACCTCAGCTCTTACCCTCGTTGTCCACCATCGTGACTCTATCTACTACGATACATACACCCATCAGCCATACCAAAGCCATATCCGGAAATACCACACTCACTTACGATGGATGATGGCCTCAGAAGATCTCCACCAGCCAGGGGCTGCGCAGTGCATCAGCACGATACAAGACTCCCCTCGTGCACCCACTCCCCATCACCTCCAGCTGGCTGCGTTGCCACCGATCCTACTAGCCTTGCCGCTGAAGCGCCGCACCATCACATCGGCCGAGGGTCTCTTGCGCCAATCGGCATGGCAGACCAACCGCACTAGATGATGAGATCTCAGCGCTGCTGCTCACAGTGGCCCGCCTCCAGAACGTCACCCGCAACAACGCACCTGCTCTGTTCAAGGCCTTGCCGAAGCGCACTCCACACGGATCACCATGGTAAAGCGCCTGCCAGTTCGGGCGATCTTCGAGGCGGCAGATGGACGAGATCGTGGCGCCGCATTGCCATATATCCTATCACGCCGGGACGATCAACGTCAGCGCCTAATCCCACGGTCTCCAGTCCCAGACGCGACTCACGGTCTCCGCACCATACCTCTGGTTCCATGAGCCCACCACGTGTGGCAGCCCCTCCGGGGGATACCACTGCGGCGTCCCGCATGGCTGAGTGGAAGGGTGTTCCTAAGCCCGCCGGTCAGTCTACGCGCCCAACACCCCTTTCCGTGGCCATGAACATACCCTCCAGGTCCGCATATCCGACCACGGGACCGCGCACCCAAAATCCCCAATCACCACCCTCGGATGCTTCGCCCGCGACGAACGAGACAGGAAGACATTGCACGGCTTGAGATCTAGATGGAAGATCGGATCCCATCCGCGCACCGGCTTCTCCTTCCGCGCATCCTTCACCCCGCAATGCAAGTACGCCAGCCCCTCCGCCATGCCAACAAGAACATGCCAGACAAAGTCCTCGGCGAAGACTTGTCCGCGCCGGACGTGATCCTCCATCATTCCCTCGAGCGAGCCCGCGTCGCAGAACTCCAGGATGAAGGACAGGGTGCCCGAACGAGGGTGTTCGGAGAAGCTCTCCAGCCGGTTGAGGTGGTCGCTCTGCCGCACGCGTTTCAGGGCGCGGAGCTCGGCCTCCGAGCGTTTCCTCGAGTGGCCTTGATACGGCACCGTCTTCTCGATGAACTCCTTGCCTGTCTTGACGCAGCGGACGAGCGTGATGGCTTGCGCCATTCCGCCCGGGGACAGCGATTTGACGAAGCGGTATCCCGGAGTCTTTGCCTGGGCCCTGCCGCCTTGATCGCGTCGGGGGTTGCGGGCGCCGATGTCGCTGTGTCGCCGCTGCCAAGGGGCGTGGTGTCTCGGTGGCTGAGCTCGGGGGTCGATGCCCTTTCGGCCCTGGCCGCGATGAACGCCTGGGGGAGACAATTGGAGGTGCAGCTGCGGCATGCCGCCGACCTGGCGCATCTGGGCATCGCGCGCGGACAGCGCCGGCCACAGCTGCTCGGCTCTTGGGGCACGCTCTCCACGGTTAAGGAGCTGCGGCAGTGAGCCACCGAAATCCAGACGAGGCGGTGGCCGGCCAGCACCCATTAGGCGCGCCCAGTCCATCGATGCAGATCAGCCGTTACTGTTCGCTTGATCTCGAGGTCCAGGAGTCTCGGTTCGTAGACCCTTGGCGTGTAGATTCGATTGTCAGTATCGCAGCTGACTGCTCGGTCAGGGAGTAGGTCGCGTATCGATTTGACAAAAGACTTTAAACGACCTACGAGAGCTCTGGCGGAGTACGTTATGCGGTCAAATCTAGTGACTGCCTACTGATCATGATAGCTCGTAGGCTCTGCTTCGGAGAGCGTATGGCTGAGGAGCATCGGTGAAGATCATGTTCTGGTGACAGAGGAAAGGCAGATCAAGAGGGCCTTGGGCCAGAGAATGGAAGCGCCTTACGTATGCACTGGATACCTGCAACATGTTAGTTTGCAATAGCGCCCAAACATGAAGGCAAAATCACAGCGAAACCGTTGGATGAATCTATGGGCTTGCGAACGAGCCACACTGGCTCGGTATGCAGTGAAGAGCGAGGTCATGAGGCAAGCCGTGCGGATTATGGCAGAACCTGGAGCCCACGTGAGCGCTGCCCGGCCACAACCACCCAGTCCCCATCATCGACCTCACACGGCGTGCATGCACTACCGACGCCATGCCCATGGGAACTGCATGCCAAGTCATCCAGGCCCGGTTCGGGATACTTCCGGATATGCTCCACCGCCCACCGCGTCGCCTCGTCGAGCACGGGCGGGCACTTCCCCGCGCCATCCAACGTGGGTAGTCCAGCAATCTCATACAAGACCTGCAGGAACTCCATCGCCTCGCCCTTCTCCCACGGGATATCGTGGAACTTCATCCGCCGCGCTCGACAGGCCTCCGCCCGCTGCGCTTCCCAGTTCTGCATCTGGCCCCGACTAGGCAGCTCGACCCGGTTCCTTCGGGCAAAGACCCGGGCCAGCGCGATGGCTTGGTACTCGAAGGAGCGGAACGTGAGGGTCCGCGGCATGCCCACTATGCCCAAGGTCGGGTGGTCGTGGAAGAAGGTGCGCAGGTAATTGCCATCCAGCCGCTGATGGGTGTAGTCCCACAGGGCCCCGCCGTTGGCCGCGCCGTTCCAGAAGGGGAACGAGGCTTGGTAGCCCGTGCAGTAGATCACGGTGTCGATACAGCCGGCCGCGAGTACGGTGCCGTCGGTGAAAGTGATGGAGCCGGTGTCGGCGCAGTACCGCTCAATGACCGGTCGCCAGGCCACGCCGGCCGGGGGCTCACTGTAGTCCCATCGGGAGCGAGACCGTCGGGACACGTATACCGGTAGCCGGGCCGTCGCGGTCAACGCGGTCGTGATATCGTGGCCCGAGGCCGAGTTGCCGATGACGAGGACGCGCTTGCCGGCGAAGGCGGTGGGCGTACGGAAGATCTTCGAGTGCATCACTTTGCCCGGGAAAGCCGTGAGATAGTCTTCGAGGCCCGGCACGAATGGGACGAAAGGGACCGAGTAATGTCCGTTAGCGATGATCAGCGCGTCGAAATCCTCCCGCCACCACCGATCAACGTCCGCGACCGCGTCGTAGCGGCGCAGTGTGAGGGCCCATCGTTCGTGGGGGAGCTTGGCGACGTCTTCGACGGTGGTGTCGGGGACGAGGAGGCGGTCGGTGCGCTGGCGCGCGAAGTACTCCTGGACGTTCTGCTTGGGGATCCAGTGCGGTACGAATGGGCCGTAGGAGAAGGGGCAGTCGGAGAAGGACATGGCGATGGCGGGGACGTTGGTGCTCATGGAGGGTCAGCAGGAAGGGGACTGTGATGGCGCAGCGACTGTTACGCACGTCAAGTCCTCGTACACGGGAGTCTTATCCCATCGCTCACGGTTCACCGGAGGCGAGACCGCCGGGAGGTGTGTCGGGACATCGGACGGAGGGTCCAGGCGGGGAGCCAGCGCACCGGGCGACGGTGGCTCCCTCGCACCGGGATCTGGATCGTAGATCCTGCAATGACCAGGTGAGTTATGCTGCGATCATAATCGTTCGAGCCTGACTGGCAGTAGCTGGGCCTACCAAGTCCCGTCCCGCCTGGCGTGCCTCGCCGCTCGAATACCCGGATCGTATCGACGCATTGCTCGGCGGACAACGCTGCGGCGGCCGCGGCACCTGCGAGCGATGTGAGTTCGTGGAAAGCATGGAGTCGAGACCGGTGAGACTCACCTGAGGCGCCTGCTCCGATGACAGCAACAGATCTGATCGGACGAGACATACCGGCCGTTCACGTCGGGAAGGTCCTAGTCGACGCCCTCCAACTTGAAGAAAGTACCGCCTCTGCCATGGCCAAAGTCTTCATTGTGCCCAACATCAGTGGAGAGAAGCCCAGATGAGTAAGCGCATCGATGGCGAATCGGACCTCGACGATGGTGTGATCGAAGTGACACTGGGCAGCCCGCAGGCTGTTCCTCGAAGTGTGAGGTGGCCGTAGGACGGCATGGTGTCGTCCGTTTCGATCTCTGAATCCATCATGACTCTTCTAGCAAAGCGCTCAGAGGCATAACCCTCCTGCACCTCAGACGGTCCGCCGACATCGCATTCGCAAGGCTGAGCAGTAGTAGCTCCAGCTCGAGCTAGCACCCTTCGGCGCAAGGCGTCCCAAGGATCTTGCCGACTGAGGATTGGGTGGCCCGGATCCCTCTTCGTATTCTGATCGTCAGAAAGCGCCACCCAGGCCATCAGGAGCGCCACCCAGGCCATGACTCAGGGTCGTCCAGGCCATCACTCCAAGCCACCCAGGCCATCGTTGCGTGGTGCTGACATATTGCTTCCGACAGCAGAGCGGAGAGTGGATCGCATGTGCACAATGTCAATCTCGTGTCTGAACAAGTGAGTTCAATCGGCATGTATAAGAGGTCGCACACGGACGCCGACATGCTTCTTGTGCATTGTAGCAGCACTTCCACCTTCAAGACGACACAACAGTACTAGACAGGTGCTCCACATATTCCGAGTAGGAGTCTGCTTGACCTTGAAGTTGACTTATCCTGCGCGAGTAAGTTGGTGTCCAATTGTTCGACGATTGAAAAGTCGAAGCTAATGACTTGTGAGTAGCTAAGATCAATTGGAGGATCGTAGCAAAGGGCCTCCCTCGTGGCAACATCAACGAGACCACCGCCGTCCGTGTCATCCGACACCAGCCGGTCATGCCTTTATCCTTGACCTTCAGAGCTCTTCGCACGAACACCAAAGGCAGACCTGTTGCGGGCAATGCGTCCACGACACACGAATTCCTCTGCGGAAAGTGCGGAGCAGGACACGGTGTAAGAGCCATTGTTATTGCGAAGGAGGCGGCGACGTCTCCTCGGGCGACGAGGTGCAGTTGCTTGACATGCGACTCGGTGTGGGTGGTGATTGAGGCGCGGTAGGATGGCCATGGCAGCGAATTACTACTACTGGGACTATCGACTCGTCGCCGTCTTCATGAGGATGTTCAGCTTGGTCTCGGGGATCTTGGTCTGGTAGCTTTCGTCAGTCCATCGGGTGTTGAAGTGCGTCGTCATTGATCGTGCGGTATCGGTCACTTACCGGGCCGATATAGAGTCGCATGGGCGTCGTGCCTGGGATGAGCTTCATGTCGTAGCGTTGGAGCAGATTGGCAAAGATCAGCTTCATCTCGGCGGAGGCGAAGAATCTTCCAGGACTTTGAGCAATCCAGTCAGTCTCTATCAAGGGACGATATCGGCTTGCATGTTCACACAACGTACCAAGCATGTTTCCCGTGTCCGAAATTCAGGTAATCCGGCGACGTGCTCACGAACAGCGGCTGCTTCTTGCCCTCCTCCCCCAGCCGACTGAACCGGAACCCGTCGAACTGTCGGTCCTCCGGCGTCAGCATCTTGTGCAAGGCCAGCACGTTGCCGCTGACGATGTAGCCTCGCGGGATGACGGTCCCGTCCTTGAACCGGAAATCGCTCCGGGCATATCGACCGGAGGCCAAGGTGCCGATGGGTCCCGCGCGACCGCATTCGCGGATGAAGCTGTCGAGTTTGAAGAGACTGTCTAAAGCCTCTTTCGTGAACTTGCCGTCGGGGCAGCGTTCTTTGACCTCGGCGCGGAGGGGCTCGAGGTACTTCTCGGGCTCTGAGCAGAGCGTATAGATTGCGGCGGTGAGGGTCTACGATCCCGGACGTTAGCAGAAGGGGTCGCGTGGTGCAGGCGGCTGTACGGACCATGGTCGTGGTATGGATGGCGGCCACGTTGAGCGACAAGAGCCGCTCGTTCAGCTGCGGCACCGTTCGCTCAATCTCCGGGGCTGTGTCGATCAGCCACTGGAGCATGTCTTGCTGCGCGCGCTTGCCAAAGTCGGTTGCATCGAGCCTCTGCTGGATGTAGCCACCAACCATGCCCTCACATCGCTTCTTACTGCGGTAAGCTGGAGTCAGGTTAACAGCAAGCTCCTTGGCCCAGACTGGTAATGGTCGGAGGAGCTCTGCGGACAGCATGAGATCGAGGGTGTATTGGATAGCGGCGTCGATGTACTCCTGGTTATGGGCTAGAGGCGTTCCACCAAGCGCAAGGTTGCCGATTTTCGCGATCATGTCTACGGTCACTTTGTGTATGGAGACCTCTTTCCAGTCCGCAGGCTCGCCAATACGGGACTGTAGCAGTGTCTCGACCTCTTCTTGCATCGCTGGGAGGACGCTTGAGACGTTCTGTGTGAGCTTGCCACGCACAAGCGGGATATGATACGGTCTGTCAGCAGTCTCCTGTCAGCCATGGTCTTGACATATCTTGTGGCGAACGGGTCTGGGTCTACACACCGGTGATACACTCCTTCGCCCATAGTCCATTGGAACTGGATGCCGACATTGATCGCATCCTGCACATTCAACACACTGTCGGGTGCGGCGAGGTACTCGGCGAATCGCTCCGTATCATTGACGATGATGTACTCGCCAGTCAAGGTGGCGACCTTGAAGCAGTTCGGGTACTTCTTGTGGCCTTCGCGTAGTGTACCCTCGGGGTCTCGCATGAAGTGGTAGGCGCCTACCCATGATCACAGTCCAGGTATTGAGCTGTATCGAAGGCCAGGGATATGAGCAGTCTTACGACTCTTCAGGATCGCTCGCACGATGAGAAGGGTAACTAGGACGATGCCCACAGCCGCCACAGGCGCCGGTCTCGTCCAGTTGCTGATATTGACCGCCATCGCATTCTTCCACTCTGATCTGTGTCGTTGCAACTACGTATGTCGCTCGCTCAAGTTCGCTGGAAGCGAGGTGTGTGTCCGGGTAACGGTGCGCAGGCTGAGAGTGGAGCAGGATTCTGTTGGTTCGCTGCGGTTGGCTTCCTGTCGTTCGCTTATATACATCGAGGTCATCTCGTGCAATCGCTCCCGTAAAGAGTGCAGCTCCGTTGTGAGCATTACACCGGTCCGAGCAGATGTCGTGGTTACATGTAAGCAAGATCTGAGAGGAAGTTCAGCGGCGCTCAACGGTCGACCCAGCGTAAGCATACCACGATAAATCCCTACAGAATGCACAGTACGGTGCAAGTTGGCGCCCGTGTATGAACAGACAGCGTCACGATAGACGGAGGCTCCATTAAAGTCAAACGTTGTAGATACAAGAGTTCGGTGTATCTACCTCGTATCCCGCAGTCAAGAAGGGCGTGAGCCCCTGGCCGCGAGGCCATATGCGTCTCTCTGTCCAATATGTACGATCCATGGTAATCCCCGTTCGCAGCATTGGTATCATCGCAAAGAAGGCAGCTCGCTAAATCGCTCAAGAAAATGCAGCAGAGATCGCACCCCGTCCCACCGAAAAGTGCCATTCTCTCTAAACAGGTCCAGCCCTTGTCCATTATGCACATGTAGGTGCAGAAGCGAGACGCCAGATCACACGCTGACGGTGCGCCGCTGCGTCTGCGTGGGCTTCTGCGCGTGGCAGATGAGCAGGCGGAAGTTGGTGCCCTGCTTCTCGCACTCGCGCAGCAGCGCCTGGTCGGCCCAGATGCTCTTGTCGTCGGTGGCGGCCAGGAGCGAGGTCTCGTAGCAGGTGGCGTACCACCACCGGCCCACCTTGGCGACCATCTTCGTGATGCCCTCGTCGTGACTCCGGTTGTCCGGCCCGGTGTGCACGCCGTGTGCGTCCTCGAGGAGATCCGCGAAGCTGAGCTCTCTCTCGGACGCGCCGCCGTGCTTCTCGACAGCAGCCGGGCGGGAGCTGGAGTCGCTCGAGGCGCGGCTACTGATGTCCCTGCTGCGGGGAATTAGCCCGGCCGCAGGAACGCCCACTACACAGCGCTGGATGTCCTCGAAGCCGCGCCGGCCGATCCAGCGGACCATCGTGTCGCTCAGACACCGCAGGCTGATTTCGGGGCTCTGCTGTTGCATGCGCGTCTTGAGGCCCCGGACCAGACACCGCGCCCGGCTGCCCATGTTGATGAGGTCGAGATCCAAGACCGCGACCTCGAGATGGCCGCCC
The DNA here is from genome assembly GCA_033119285.1 of Teratosphaeriaceae sp. CCFEE 6253. Taxonomy (NCBI): domain Eukaryota; kingdom Fungi; phylum Ascomycota; class Dothideomycetes; order Mycosphaerellales; family Teratosphaeriaceae; species Teratosphaeriaceae sp. CCFEE 6253. The sequence continues at coordinate 43,247 of JAWDJV010009462.1, forward strand.
GGCTTGAGCACGCGCTTGCACTCGTAGATGCAGGCCTGATACGCCTCGTCTGTGGTAGCCATCGGGAACCGGAAGAGCACCGCGGTGAAGAAGCCCTTGGGAAACGGGAACGCGGAAGCGATGGTGTTGAGCGGGTAATGCTTGTGGTTCGGAGGCGGACGCTGATTGATGCCTGGCCAGGATGTCGAGCCGTTCCGCATCGCGGGTCCAAGGTTGTACACGATGGCGGCCGGGTACGTGAGCGCGACGTAGTAGGACCAATCGCTGCCCAGACCATCGAGGACGAGCACCTTCGGCTCGTTGGACAAGCGCATCTCGTTATGTGCCGGGCTAAACAGCACTCTCCCGCACGAGAGCCACTTGCTTGTCATCAACGCTGCGAAGCGAAGATTGGCGTCGGCAACTTGGCTATCCACCTCGTCTTCAGCGATGTCCAGGAGTTGCGTGTCTCGCTTGAACCGTGCACTGGGGGTCAAGCTCGATTGGGAACTTCTCAGGTTGGCTTCCGGCAGCGATGCTGACCGCGAGTGCGTGGATATGCGACTGGATCGTGAAGAAGCCCTGCTCGGGTGCGCCATCAGAAGACTCGCACGCCCTGTATGCGAGACGCTGTTGCGACCTGCATGGAGCAGACTTGATCGCTTGGGCGTGCTTGATCGGTTGCCGTAATCGTCATACAGATCGGACAGCGTGTGTGGTGTAGTCAAGGGAGACATCGACGGCTGTAGAAACCGAGCGACTTGTTGCGGGACGCTGAGGACTGATGGTGGTACCGTCTGTGCGCGTGGTGGCTGAGGGAGCTCAGCTGACGGCGGGTGGCCATAGTTCAGCGGCGTAGGCACCGAAGGGCTGTAAGGGTCG
>JAWDJV010009463.1:0-43837 GCA_033119285.1 Teratosphaeriaceae sp. CCFEE 6253
CAACAGCAGGCCCAGCAGCAGCAGCAGCGCAACCAGCAGCAACTGCACGCCTTCCTCAACGACCCGGGGATCCGCGCCAAATTACTGGGCATGCCGCCCGAGGACCGCAATCGCATTATCGCTGGGGTGAGGGCGGGCATGCGGCCGCAGGATGCGCTGAGTGGGGTGCAACAGAAGGTGGGCGGGATGAATGGGAACGGGCTGCCGGGTCAGGGCGGCGGGCAGATGAACGGGATGGGTCAGCCCCAGGCGCCGCAGAACGTCGCGCAGTTCAACGCGCAGCCGCCCTCATTCTCGCAGCCCCCGCCCCCGCAGCAGCAACAGCAGCAACACGGCGACCCGATGCAAATCCAGCAGCAGCAGCACAACAGCAGCAGCAGCAGCGCCTCCTCCACCAGCAGCAACCCAACCAGCCGCCCCCGCACATGCGCGCCAAAGCCATGGATCTCCGGCCCTTTCCCCCGCAACTCCTCCAGCAACTGGGTGTCGCCGTCCCGGAGCCCGTGAAGCTGTGGCAGCACCTGAAGGCCCATTTACTCCAGCAGCGCGCCGTCCTGCCGCCCAACACGCTGCAGCGCGTCCAGGCCGCGCAGGCGCAGTGGTTCGAGGCCCACCCGGAGGAGCTGCAGCAGGGGCTGCAGGTGCTGAGGGTGCAGATGCAGCGGGCGCAGCAGTTGCAGCTGCAGCAGCAGCAGGCTCAGATGGGCGGAGGGGCGCAGATGGGTGGAGCGGGGGGGCAGGGGCTGCAGATGCCGCCCGGTGGGCCGGCGCCGGCGGCGCAGATGGTCGTCCCCGCTGCGCCTATGCAGACGCCCTCCGGCCCGAACGGCGCGCTCCAGCAACAGCAGCAGGCGGGGGGCCCGATGCCAGGCCAGCAGGGCGGCCCGCGACCGATCCCCCCTCCGCAGCCGGCGAGCGCAAATGATGTTCTGGCGTTCCGGCAGAATGTGCCGCAGGCGGCCGCGCTGTCGGACGAGCAGGTGCGCGACCAGATCTGGGCGAAGCGGCGTGGGGCGCATGGGAAGCTCGTGCAGGCGCAGCAGCAGCAGGAGGCGCTTAGGCATGCGCAGCGGTCGCAGCAGCAGGGGCAGCAGGGGCAGCAGGGTGGGATGGGAGGGATGGGAGGGATGGGGGCCCAGGGGCTCGGGCAGGGGCAGAAGGGTGGGATGCCGCAGCAGCAGCAACAGCGACCTGGGCAGGTGGGGCAGGGACAGGGCCAGGGGCAGAAGCGGCCGCAGCAGGGCGGCGGCGACGACGAGGTGATGGAGATCCCCAACCCGAACGCGGCGGCGCGGCAGGCGCAGGCGCTGAGCGTGCAGGGCTTGCCGCTGGGCATGACGCGTGAGCAGTACGACATCTTCACCCACATGACGCCGGAGAAGCGGCAGGAGGCGCTCAAGATCAAGCAGGACCGGCAGGCCGAGGCGCTCAAGAAGGCGCAGCTGGGGCTCGCGGGCGCGAACGCCGCTGTGGGACGACCGTCGCAGGCACCACCCGCGAACAGTGCTCAACCCGCCATGCCGGCCCAGGGTACTGCCGCGACAGCCGCCGCGCTGGACCGCGCCCGCGTCGCCCAGCGCGTGCACGCCCTCTACGCCGAAGTCGAGCGGCAGACGCCCAAGGGCCCGCCCGTCGAGCTCGACGCGGAGGGCCTGCGCCAGGCGCAGGAGAAGCTGCGGCACCTCTGGCGGCCCATGCAGCGCATGCAGGCCAGCTTCGGCCCCGCCGCGCGGTTCCCCGGGTTCGAGACGAAGCTGATGAGCGCGATGAAGGCCAGTATCCTGCTCAAGCAGAATGTGGTCGATGAGCTGGCGACGGCGAACGGGTATCTGAGTCTGGGCGTGCAGGGCTTGCTCGGGCTGGAGGGGATGATGCACGCGTATTTCCGCGAGCTCAAGGTCGCGAATGAGCGGTTCGAGGCGGAGAAGGCGCGGGCGCTGCAGGGGCAGGGCGGGCAGCAGCAACAGACGCAGCAGCAGCAGGCACGGTCTGGGGATCCCGCGGGTGTGGCGGCTGGGAAGGCGCAGGAGGCGGGGCAGCAGCAGCAGGTGCCGACTGCGACGGGGGTCGGGGGGCAGGGCCACGCGAGGAGCAAGTCCAATGCGAAGCCCCCGCCCGCGCCTACCGAGGCCAAGACGTTCGATTGGGGCTCCCCTGGGAATCCGCACGGCGTGCCCAAGTACGACATCCCCCCCGGCGGACGCAGGGAGCTCACGCCCGACACGCTCAAGTTCCCGCCGAGCAAGAAGCGGCGCACGGCGGCGGGGATGCAGCAGCCGGAGAGCGCGGACTCGACGCCCGCGGCGGCGCAGACGGGGACGCCGGGCGTGCTGGCGCCGCTGCTGAGCCCGGGGATTTCGGGCGTTAGGGGCGCGAGCGCTGGGAAGATCGTGCAGGTGCCGGGGGGTCCGGCAATGAAGACGGCGGAGGAGCAGCAGCTGCGGAAGGTGGTGCGGTGCGCGGACCCGGCGTGCGAGAGGAGCGTGCAGGGGTTCGAGGACGAGACGCAGCTGAAGAGGCACGAGGCGGAGGAGCATGCGCCCGTCGCGGACCCGCTGGCGTTTGTGCTGGATCAGGCCGCGCGGGCGCTGGGGGTGGATCAGGAGGGGAAGGCGGTGCCGGGTGTCCAGCTCGCCGCCGTGAAGATGGGGTCAAGGACTACGCCGCTGCCTGCGCCGGCTGGGAAGCTGGGGATGATGAAGCGGGATGGGCGGACGCCGAGCGTGAAGCCTGGGAGTACGACGCCGTTGGGGCCAAGAGCGCAGGGCAAACTCTCGGCCGCGTCCACGAAGGCGACGAGCGACTCGCCCCCGGCTACGGAGAAATCCCTCAAGGAGATGCTCGAGGCGCGCATCACCTTCACCCACGTCCCCGCCACGAAGCCCGCGGCCGCACCACCCGCCGACGCACCCGCACAGCCGATCGACGACTTCGATTTCGGCGAGCTGCTCCGCGACTCTCCGACCGACCGGGCCCACGACGACGACTTCCCCCTCTCGCCCACCGAGGACCTGATGAGCATCACCGACTGGGGCCTCCCCGAGGACGCGCCGCCCCTATCCTCGCCAGGCTCGGAGCTCACGCCGCCCAGTAGCGATGCCTCCGGGCGGTCCTCGAGCGATATCGGTCAGTCGGAGCGGCTGCGGATCAACTTCGAGTGGGACGCGTTTGGGAACGGGGACACGCTGGTACCGGCCGTGCTTAAGATGCGCACGCTGGAGTTGGCGTCGCCCGGGTCGAAGCAGGGGAAGCCTAGTAGTGGTGGTGGTGGTGGTGTCAGAGGAGGCGAGGACGCGGAGATGGTGGATGTGGACGCGAATGCGGACGCGGATGTGAGCGGGGAGAGTGGCAAGGCGGGGAGGGACGGGGCGAAGGGAGCGGGGGCGGAGTGGGATTGGAATGGGGATGAGCGGGCGGACTGGGAGACGCTGTTTGGGGCGCACGCTGGGCTGGAGGGGCTGGAGGGGTTCGACTTCCGGGGTTGAGGGGGCTGAGGGTGTGGCCGCCGGAGAGGGGGACAAGGGGCAGGGCGGGAATGATATTGCTTCTGATGTATGTGGCGAGCGATCCTGTCCGTATGGCGTTGGGGGGCTGGGATGATACCCATTGCTTTGGCTGTAGCGCGTTGGATCATATCACTGGAGGCCTTCATCCATCATGAGTATAGCGAGTCGCAGTGATTGCTCTCGATCCAATAGATCACGAAGCTGCCCCGTGAGTTATCCATTGAGGCGCGGTGTTGTTGGGGGAGGATAGGGACATTCGGTCTCCTTTCGTGGCTCCTCCGTTACGCTCTCCGAGACACGAGATCTCCAGAGCAGCACGGGGAGGGCTTGTGACCTGACCTAGCGCCGGGCACTACCGAGCCAATCAAAGACGGCATAGGGTCGACGTACTTCGGAGATGACATCTTGGCGGGCTCGCATGTCGAATGCAGAATGTATTCATCGATCATCAGGGCAAGACTCCCGCGGACAGCGGATTCCATGTAGTATCAGGAATGAGGCGAGTATAGGGCCATTCTCAGCAGTGCCGCAATGATCTTGCACGAGGACCATTCCTTGACGATGCGCGACACTTTCGCCGTTTATGGGACTCTACGCTTTCCCCATCCGACCCATCAGGTGACTTCTGGACATGCGTAACAAAGACGGGCGTACTCCGTCAGCAAGCCTCCAGTTTGCCTCACGCGACCATCTCAATCGACAACCCCTTCTCAGCCTTCCCCTCGTCCCCATACCCGCCCCCCTTCTCCGCGTTCAGCGCGATCTGCTCGTCCTGCTCGATGTACACGTGCGGCCGCTCGAGCTGCGTCGCGAGCTTGTTGCTGAAGATGAGGAGGTCGGGCTTGGTCTCGAAGAAGCGGTCGATGTCTTCCAGTGTACCTAACTCGATGGGGTGGAGGGTCAGCGAGCAGTCGCAGTGTCTGTGCTTGAGCCGGGAGGACTCACGGTTCGCGGTCTCCGGGTAGAAGAAGTAGGTGATGGGGATGAAGGCGGCGCAGATGACGGCCCAGACCTAGCCGATCAGATTTGTCAGCCATCGGTGTCTTGAGAACAACGGGGTGCTATCGACTCACGATCCAGTACTTGTAGCCGAGATTCTCGACGCCTGGGAGAGTGGCCTGCACGACTGCGTAATTCTGGACGCCGTTAGCCGATAGCTTTCGAAGGTTGGAAGTCGTCACTTACGCAGATCCAGTTCGTCGCCATTGCCAGACTGGCTCCCTTGGTCCGCATCTCGAGGGCATTGATCTCTGCATCAGAGTTAGGATTGCATCCAGCAGTGTCACCCACGCTCAACATACCCGTTGGATAGAGCCATGGCACGCCCAGCACACCCATCCCAAAGCTGGCAAAGAAAGCGAAGAAGAACGCCACCGCCACGGACCCCGTCACATACGAGTTCCCGCCGTGCTCCGCCACCCCCGTCGCAATGGCAATGCAGATCCAGCAGGTCGAGCACGCCGCCGCGCTGTACATCATCACCCTCCGCCGCCCATACCGCTCGATGACAAAGTACGCCAGACACGCGAAGATGAGGTAGTCCACGCTCCCGCACGCCGCCAGGATCCGCGCCAGCAGCTCCGAGATGCCGAGGGCGTTGATGAAGATGTAGCTCATGTAGTAGCTCGTCACGTTGATCCCGCTCACCTGATTCATGGCCTGCATCCACGCGCCGAGGATCATCCGGCGCATCAGTCCGGAGGGGCCGCGGCCGGTGACGAGCTGCCACCAGCTGTAGGAGTTGACGTGCTCGCGGTCCAGGATGTCCTTGATGACGTCGAACTGGGCGCGCACGGAGGCGGAGTCGGGCGTGGCGCCGTGGCCTTCGAGGGCGGCGAGGACCTCGCGCGCTTCGGTGTCTTTGCCCTTGCGGATCAGGAGGCGCGGGCTGTCCGGGAGGAAGGGGCAGAGGGCGTAGATGCAGAGGGTGAAGACGATCTGGAAGGCGAGGGGGAAGCGCCAGGCGATGTCGCGGGGGGCGAAGGAGAAGCCTGGAAGTGGTCGGTGTCAGATCCGTGGGCTCTTGGGTCGGCCATCGGCGGGTAACTTACCTAACGTGAGCCAGTTTGAGATCGAGAAGCCCGTGATGCAGTTCGCCATCTGGATGATAACCAGCTTGCCCCGGCTGCGCATCTTGCTCGTCTCCGCTTGCCAGACGCCGGCGGTGGCGGTGTTCATGCCAGTGCCTAGACCGGCGACGATGCGGCCGACGATCATCTGGGCGACGGTCCAGCTGGCGGTCTGGATGATGGCACCGATGGCGATGACCGTCGAGCCGAGAATGATCTGCCTTGGGCGCCCGAGCCAGTCGCCGGTGAAGAGGGTGCTCATGGCGCCGAAGAAGCTAGAAGGGTCAGGGCCTGGCTGACAAGCTTTGGAAGTGATCGCAATGGGGTCAGGTACCATCCAATGTTGTACAGGCTGGTCATGGTCCCTTGCATATCTGCGGAAGGATGCCCGAAGGTCTCGAGGAAGTTCTGGTTGATGATCTGGGCATGGCCAGGTAAGGCGCTGTTCGATCTGGCCTCTCACGTGTTGTGTGCTTACGACATTGCCGAAGACGCCTGGTAGCGCGATGGTCAGTCTCTGCGAGACATTCGAGTATGGGGATGGAGGTACCTACCTTGGTCATATCCGTAGAAGACCAGGACTGTGGATGCTGCTCTGTAAACGGTCAACTCACACCTCGCAGCTGTAATACCTCTCCGGCATACATCGAGATCCAGATGGTCAACGGCTCGCCGCTGCCGCCAAGATATTTCCGCGCCATGTTGAGATCGAAAAGAGAAGGCACGCGTTCCACTTCAATGGTGAGAGAGGTAGCGGAAGAAACGTCGCATACTTATCTGACGCTCTGCCTGCATCAATGGCGATGCCCGTCTCTGGTAACCCGGACGCAGATTGCAGTCATCGGTACTGCAGTACTTGATCCCCATGTCGTCTCCCTCGGCACACAGCGCCGAGCGGTTGACCATGCATGCCAGGACGGCGAAACGCCGCCGACGCAGTGCGATCCGGGGCCAAGTTCTCCATGGGGATTGGTGTGGAGTCGGGGACGACGTGAGGTGTGGTTGGGTGGTTGGGTGAGGGCTGGGACTCGCGCAGTGGCATGTGCGGCGAGGTTCCGCCCCAACGCGGGAAAGTCAGCCCGGATGGCTCACGACGAGGGCAGGTCGTGCGAGCAGTACATTGATCATTGCTGCCGACATGACCGCGAGCGACCTAACCTTCCAGTCACCTATTCAAGTCAAGCCCCCACCAATGTGCCCAAGCTTCGCCTGCGGTGTATGTGTAGTTGAGTAGACTCATCACCGCATTGGCAGTCCCGGAAACAGTTCGAGAGGCTTCGTATATGACGTATGCCCAGAAAGAGCACCTGTGCATGAGGTGACCTGTAAGTCTGCATCTCTGGCTCCCGTTACCCGCTGTCACACCTTCCGTCTCCCATATCCTCGAGCATCAAGATGTCCCGCGGTGGCGCCGGCAACATTCTCGCGCGCGAGCAGGAGCGCTCCCGTGCAGCGGCAGATCTGGAAGCGCACCAACCAAACACCACCGAGTCGCAACTCGGCGACCGCATCTCCAGTAGGCGCGAGGAGCAGCTGTATGCCCACAGCGGCCGCGGCGGCGCAGGGAACTACTACAGTCCGCAGGAATTGAGCTCCACGGGGCAGTTCAGCGACGGCACGGCTGCGCCTGGTGGTAGCACTACCAATGGTATTGCGAATGGTGCTACAACGCGGACAGTAGGCCGTGGTGGCGCGGGGAACTGGGGGTTCGGCGCCAGCGGGGACTCGGCGCGCGCGGCGCAGGAAGAAGCTGAGGAAGAGGCGCGGAGGGAGAAGTTGAGCGGTGATATTGAGAAAGGCGTGGGCGCAATGCTGGCCGAGCCGGCCAAAGCGAAGCTGGCGGGGACAAAGGCCGTCTCGGAGACGGGAGAACCAGTGTGAAAGGCTGAGGACGTTCATGGGAGTGCGCAACATGGGTGTTGCTGGCACTCGGGCCTAAGGGAGCACGCTGTGAGACGCGCTTGCACAGAGCGGCGCCTAGTGCGTGACTCCACTGCACCCGCAGCCCCTAGCAGGGCAATCTCTTATCACGATCCAGCGGACAATCTCTATGCCAGGTCCGGCATTCAACGGCTGTGCTGGCCTGGGTGAAACTGGGGTGTCTGGATCGCATGGCGAAGAGAGGAGAGAGTGCGCCACGGAGAAGGGTCGCAGCGAGGATCGTCTGATGCCGAAGACCCTCCGCACCGGATGCGTTGAAGGTCCCGACGACTCATCTGAGTGCGATACTCGCCAATTTTCGTCGTCGCTTGGTGCTGCCGTGGGCGGAGTACAGCACCCGAATGTGTTTAGGGGCCGAATGTCGTGGAGATGAGTGGCAGTGAATGTGCAGATCGATGCTGGAGACTGCAACGTCAGGAGATTGTGGAGAGCGGTGCGAGTCCCTGTTGTACACGGACGCTTTGAGTAATCATGGCGGCGTTGAAATTCGATCCCTGGAAGCCGCACTGGTGGTGGGTCGATGGCAATGTCGGCGTGTGCTCTAGGCTTGGCTTTCCTCCGCGAGATCCTTGTCGCGCGGCCCTCATTGCTCTGTTCTCCGCCTTGCAGTCTGGTATTAGACACGCCGTCCGGTTCTTAGCCCGGCTGCGAAATGTCCCCATGCGATACCACGGCTCGATCCACATCAGCCATCTTCAGTCAACCCACCCGTCCCACGCCCTTCTCAACCCCACTCGCCTCACGCATTTAGTCGCCAGCCCCACGATGATGTCGCTGACTCCCCATCACTCCTCCGTCGCCGGCGCCGGCCCACACGGCAACACCATGCCCTCCATACACCGCATCCGCGTCCGCTCCACCCCCTCGCCCATACCGATGCTCATATAGTGCAGCAGCGGCGGGTGGCCCTGGTAGCTCGCGTAGGAGTCCCGCGCGATGTTCGACGTCCACTCGTGCTTGGTGGTGTCGGCGTGGCCCGTACCGATGTATTTGTTCTGTAGGGACTCGAGTTGTTGTTGGGTGCGGAGTTTATCTGCCTAGAAGATCATTGGACGGGAAGGAGTAGTTGGTCGGAGTGGGATGCACTTGCCATGGTCGCGATGTGTGACAGGTATGAGCGTATGCTGGCTGCCGTGTCTGCTTGGGAGAACATGGAGGCCGGCGATGCGTTATCGATAAGCTAAACACGCTAGTGGAGCGCTAGCTGCACTCGGACAACACGCGCTCCAATCGCGTCCTCCGAGGCAGCACTCATTATGACTTCTCAACATCGCCGTCAACATCATCACCAACATGCCCAAACGACGAGGCGCCTCTCCCTCCCCGTCAGCATCTCCCGCCCGCCGTCGCCGCACCGCTGACCATGACGCCTCCTCCGAAGATGACGACACCAACGGCGTCGAGGCAGACACGAACAACACGGATAACATGGTCACCAAGCTCGTCCGCCTCGCGCTCGCCAGCGAGTACGCCCGGCAACCCCTCCGCCGCCAAGCCATCCGCGACAAGATCCCGGGCATGAGCGGGAAGCATTTCAAGCACGTGTTCGAGCAGGCACAGGTCCAGCTCGAGGGCGTGTTCGGGATGCGGATGGTGGAGCTGCCGGCGGCGGAGAAGGTGACGGTCGCGCAGAAACGAGGTGCGCCGTTCATCCGTTCCTCGTCCCTTCCTCGTACCTACGAAGGCTGACGAATGCGGTAGCTGCCAAGAGCCAGTCGCAGACGCAGAACAAGACCCCGCAGGCGTACATCCTCATCAACGTCCTCCCCTCGCACCTGCGCGATCCGGCCGTGATAGCTCCACCCGCCGTGCCGAGTCCGGGCGCCGAAGCGCAGTACATCGCCTTATACACCCTCCTCATCTCCCTCGTCAGCCTGTCCGGCGGGCAGCTACCGGACACGAAGCTCGAGCGCTACCTGCGGCGCCTGGACCTCGAGGACCGCACGCCCGTGCCGGGGTTCGCGAAGACGGAGATGCTCCTGAAGCGGATGATGGGGGATGGTTACCTGGTGAAGATCAAAGAGAGTACTGGCGCGGGAGGCGAGGAGGATGTATACTGGACTGTGGGACCCCGGGGGAAGGTGGAGGTTGGGGAGGACGGGGTTAAGGGCGTTACGCGGGCGGTGTATGGGGAGGTGGAGGATGTGGCGGAGTTGGAGCGGAAGATGAATAGGAGTCTGGGGGTCGGCGAGAGGGTCGTGCCGAGGAAGGAGGGTGATTCGTTGACTCAGAAGAAGACGAGGGGCAGGAAGGGGAAGGACGCGGTGGAACAGGAGGAGGGTGACGAAGACGACGATGATTGAGCTTGTGTCCGCGCACGGCAACACGGGACACCTGGCACTTCGCTCATGTCTGTCTTCTTCCCACCGACTGCACGGTATGCACGGCCGCGCCTCTTCGACCCCGGTACCACATCGCTGGGGCCGACAACTACGGCTGATCGAGCGTGATGGATCTTGGCTCGCAAGGCGAGAGGAATCCCGACAATATGGGTTGGGAGGATCCACGAAGTGAGACCGATAGTCGCTGAAGTGCTTGCCGGAGTATGTCAGAAGCGTCGAGCATGTTGAGGGCGGTGGGGCAAGGCTGGCGGTGGGCGGAGGTTGTGCGGGAGAGTCCCGGGGAGGAAGTATTCCGGTGGGATCGGGCGGTTGGGAATCGTCTGGGATAGCGTGGGCTCGTCCTTCTCTCCTTCCGCTCGAGGAGCGTTGTGGTGGGGCGTTGGCTGTGGTGCGGAGCTTGGTGAGCCGAGGGGTAGTATGTTTACTGAGAGCCTTGACATCACTGCGCTCGCATACTACGTCCCATAGTCACGGTGCTTGTACGATGCGATTGCCCCCTTGGCAGCCTCGACGTTCATTCCTTGATATATACCACCGAGCTTTTGGTTGCGGTCGATGAGGCTGGATGGCTCCGGACCGAGGGAGCCTTGAGAGCTTCGGGATGGACGTGCTGACGCACGTGCCGCATCGTTCAGTCCCACAGCACCTCGGTGTCGAGTCGCTGACTGTGCTTGGATATTTCTTGGCTGGGGAGGGATGCTGAAGGCTGTGGAACATTGCGTTGGAAGTCTACCCTTCGACCTTGCGGAAACCCCACTCAGCTACTTGTATCTATCGTCACCCTGGAGAATTCATGATAAAACCACTCCCCCGAATTCGTATCCAGAGTCAGGTTCGTCATCACCACCTCCCCCGTCTGCAACGCGCCATTCTCCACCTTCGCGCCCCCAAGGGACCTTGCCAACCGGTTCTCCCCACTGACCACGGTGAAATTCGCCAATGGCACCTCGTACCCGTTCCGCGTGAGCAGGCTCGGCGTGCCGAAGTACTGCGCCTCGACCTTCTCGCGCGAGATATGGAGCTCGTAGTAGCCCCTGTAGTACCCTTCCTGCCACTGTAGCTCCTCGTTATCACGGATCAGCAGGCGGGACTGGTTGTTGCACTCGAAGACCGTCGAGTCGGCTCCAAAGGGAGAAGAGGAGGAGACGGCCGTCCCGGCGAATTCCACCCCGACGGATCCGGCGCCCGTGGCGCTGGAATAGTTCGCGTGGTCTAGCCACGTAAGGTCGGAGACCCAGTTCGCATGGCTGTCTCCCGCGAGCATGATATTGTTGTCTATGCCGTTGGAATACCTGTGAGACGCATCAGCACTCGTCGGCGCAGGACGGAGACTTGTGTCACGAGGAACTGCTAGGTATGCATACATGGTCTTCAGCGTACGGTTCTTATTCGCCATGTATCCGTCCCAGGCGTCGCTGTTGTACGGGTTCTGCTCCGAGCCGAACCAGGTCGTGACATTGATGCGGGAGAAGACGATTTGGCTGCCGATGAGGCGCCAGGCGGCGCCTCGGATATTGGAGGTCTTCAATTGGTTGTAGAACCTTGGGGCGGTCGTTAGCATGGTATTGCGATTGGTGTGAGCGATCGTGCTACCAATTCTCTTGCTGGCTACCCATCAGTGTCCGCCCGGCATCGTTAGAGATCTCGGTGATATAGTCGTTGTTCCAGTTCAGCGTAGTGATCGAGCGGTCGTAGTTCCTGGTGTCTAGCATGATGAGATCGAACAAGTTGCCGATACTGAATGAGCGCCAGATGCGGAGATTGTTATCCATATCGACTGTGCGGACAGATTAGCAAACCGTCTTGCTCGATCGTTGTCATTCCGGTGGTCACCTTGACGGATGGGCATCCACTCAAAGTACGCTCGGACAGCGTTCATCTTCCGCTGATCAACGCTCACACCACCATCTCTCTCAAATGACTGCTCGGTGTTGTTCAAGCCCGAGGAGCCATCGCGATAACCATTATTGGAAATTTCGTGGTCGTCCCAGACAGCGATCCATGCAAAGCGCTGGTGCGAGAGCAGGAGATCCTGATCCCCTCTGTATGTTGCGAGTCGGCGGCGGTAGTCATAGAGCGAGAAGATCTCCTTTCCCGGCTGAACGGGTCGGAGAGTGGTGCTGGTGGCATACTCGTAGATGTAGTCGCCGAGCTGGATGCGAAGTCAGCGAAGCTCCGAGGCCCAGTTGAAGTACCAGAGGCTCACATGAATCACATAGTCGACATTGTCCTTCCTCGCCGCATTGCCATAAGCATTGAAGAAGCCATTAGGAAAATTGGAGCATGAGTAGACGGCCACGCCGATCGATGCCAAGTCGTCCTGAGCCCGCGGGGTGGTCTTCGTCCGGCCGACAGGGCTCCTGTTGTCGCTTCCGCAGACGCAGAACTGGTAGTAGTACTGCGTATACGGCTGCAGACCACCCGCCTCCACCTTGACAGTGTAGTCGATGTCACTGGAAGTGTACGCATTCCCATACGTGACCGTGTCGCTCATCTGCTCATCGGTGGCAACGGCGTACTCAACGCAGACCGGGCTCAGACTTGCTCGGACGTACTCCTCCGTACCGTGATTGTAGAGCGGCACGGTTCCGGAGACGGTGATGTTGCTGCGGTCGTTGTCCACCGTGGGGCTGGCACGAGTCCAGATGATGACGGAATCAGGGTATGGGTCGCCGCTAGCCACGCCGTGGGTGAAATCGATGGCGTTCGCATCCATGTATGCTGGCGCGGCGTCTTGGCGCTTCATATGGCGCTTCACCACTTTGTCCAGCGAGATGCCGAGCTTGTGAGACAGGGAGGGACTGCGGTAGTTGAGATTGTTGGCATAGTCGGCTGTGGCGGACGCCGCCAGGGCGAGCAGAGTCCAGGAGCGCATCATCGCGCGACGGGTGGTGGTACTGTCCCTCGTTGATGGCGGACTGAACCATCTTGCCTGGCAGCCTTGACTTTATGTATCTGGCGTCCCGCCCGCACGATGCACTGCGCCAAGCGTGTGGTCGCAACGGCGCATGCCCGTGGCTATCGTTGTGCGCCCAGTCGCCCGGCCGTGTGCGTGGTTAGAGTGCGCAGCCAACCAGAACGGCGGTACTGAACATGCTTACCACGGACGAGGCATGGTTGTGTCTGGATCTCGGTTGATGTCCATCCATTCTACGAGCTTCCTGGCATCTTCGTGCCCCTCCCTTGGCACACAGTCCGCTTGGCGGCGTGTCCTCGCATGGGTCTGCGTATTGGCTGTTTCGCCATAGAGCCAAGGCCGATCCCCGCAGGTCGTCGAGGTCGCTGCAGCCGTGGGAGGCAGGAGAAAGTGGCTCGCACGCTACGAGCGGCAGGCAACGGATGTCGGTGGACTTCGAAGGCCGGTGGCGGCGCAGATCTTGCCTCAGCAACAAGTCGACGGGCGTCGCCATACATCAGCCGGCAGCGTGCGAGGATGCATAGCAAGTTGCCCCTCCTGCCCGCTGTGCCAGCGCTGCCAATCCGTACATTCGCTGAACGACCCAGCAGAGCAAACCCCAACGAGCGCGAGAGCACATGATCGACATACCCAGCTGCTGCGTGAAGTCGAAGGACGTTGAGAGCAGCTTGCCAACACATGTAGTCTCGTCGCCAGTAGTCCCGGCGGCCTGCTCGAGAGCCACGTCGTCACAGTACAGCAGTTTCAACGGGTTCCTGAATTTTATCAATCTCGTGGCAATTGTGGCTGGGATCACATCAGACATGCTTACCATCGGTCTCCAGCGTCGGGTTCAATGCTCCAGTACTCGTACAGCGCCCAGCAGACCGGATCCCGGAGTGGTACATCGGTCTGCAGTAGATTGAACGCGTCGTGATCGGTATTAGACAGCAGCGCTTCCGCGAACGCTTCCAGCAGCCTCCGACAGTAAGGATCGTAGATCCCATCCTCGCATCCAGGCCCGTTGTCTCGAGTCAGACAGCGGTATAGTACCTGCAGAGGCGGATCACCAGTTGGATGAGCATTCGAGAGGAGATGAAGGTAGTAACGTAGGAAAATGTTCAGGCCTTGCCTTCGTCGTGGCACTACAGTGTCTACCACCAACCCGTCGAGAATCAACACAGTGCCGACGACGATGCTTTCACCGATTTCCAGACCCTTCGTCGCACGGAACCTGCTGCCGGGGTAGTCCCGGTACGAGCGATTCGATGAGGAGCTCCAGTCCGGCACCCACGACGGCAGTCGGTAGTCGTTGTTACCATTGTGCCCTATGTCTGCGCGGCGAAGAAAGCCCAAGTCCGAACTATGGCCGGCCGAGACGAGCCATTTCGCCCATCTGCAGTAGACCCATCTGGTCGATTGGTGATAGTTGACGCTGAGGTTGGCGCCCAATACGCCCAGCATAACGTAGACATGGTTGCGTGGGTCATGAGCCAATCGGCCTTCACAGAAGAGCAGGAGCTCACTTCGAGGGCCCGAGAGCGCTTTTATCGGCTTCGACACATCGATCTGGTCCGCGAGTACCCGACAGCGTCCAAGCTCGAGCGGGTGCAGACTCGTCGTGCGAATCTGCTTCTTCCATTGCGACCACGTCTTGAGATTGACGAATGCGGGACGGAGGATCTCGCCGTCTGCGAAATTTTGCAGCCACGAGCAGACGGTCTCGAATTCGGCTCGGTTGATGCTTGTTTGACGACCGAGGAACGTCTGGTCCTCTGCCAGCACCATCTCCTGGAAGATCTGGCGGATCAGATGGTCAGCAGACCTGTTGTATGGCCAATGTGACTCCCATCTGTCCTTACCCAGATCCTAGTCCAGTATCGATTCTGCATCAGTCGCAGCACAGGTGTGACTGCATCGTTCGCCAATACGGGCATGCCCTTCTGCCTGTATGGTTGCTTCTGCTGTGTGGATCGCACTAGAGTCTCGTCGGATTGCGCGATGCTGGCGCTCAGCTGCTCGAAGATGATGTTGCACCAGAAGAGGCCCAGATCTACTTCACTGTCCAATAGTTCGGGCGGTGGTTCGATCCGCTTCGGAGGAACTTCCTCGATGTTCTGAAGCTCTGGACTTGCAGGTGGCTCTTCATAATGTTTGACAGCTTCCACGTCCTTTGCAGCTTGCCCGATGGCATGGATCCGACTTGGCTCTGCTGCCAAGTCGAGCGCGTCTACAGTCTCTGTGGCGGCGCTTAGACATTTTGTACGGCGTTCCTCGCGAGGTGCGCATGACATGGAATATCGCCGAGGAAACCCACGCCCATCTTGCTCGAGGCGGTGCCTGCTACTCGGGTTCTCATCATGACTGCCTTGCAACGGGTCAACTTCAATCTTCACAGGCTCCGCTATCGACCGCCTCCGAACGATGGAATCACCGGGTTCCACGAAATCGTCGCTCATATATGAGTACACCAGTGCCGCGCCGCTGTAGATCTCCATCATACGCTCGACCTGCTTGCCTCGCTCATCGAGATCAGGCTCGGTGATGCATACTGCGTCGACCCAGGAGAATTCCTGCGGGAGCTCTCGCAGGCGGCGTAAAGCATTGGCGAGGTTCCGCGTGACCGGTGTGCTGTGGCCGCCGAGACAGATGTCGACGCTGTCTTTCGCGTCGCCCCAGCAATACGACAGAGCGGCGTAGTCGGGGTTGTCATTCAGGGAGCCCTTGTACAGGTCGCAGCAGAGCGCGCTGTCGGAGCAGCACGCCGCCTCGTTGATGCAGAGGAGGCGGATCTGCAAACTTCCGGTATCGAGGGCGGTGTAGACAGAACGACTCTCACCACCCTCGATCTCGTAGGGCACGAGTGTCTCTCCAACATCCGGCGAATCTGCGGTAGAGTTAACCATGCTCTGTGGAGGGTGAGTCTCAGAGGCAAGGAGAGAAGCTGGGCTATGCTGGACTACACTTGCACAGGCGACTCGGTTGGGCCAAGCCCTGAGCTCTGCCTATGCGAATCTCACACCACCGACGTGCTCAAGCCCGCAGCCTGGACGCCGTCTCGTAGTACGGGCTTGCAGCAAGCATCCGTGGCGGGATTGCCATCGTATGAGGATCGACTGGTGAGCTAAGCAATCCGTGAATTGCGTACTTCGTAAGCAACGGCGCTTGATACGCGTCCGTATCATCACCCTCATGCCATTGGTGCTGTCGGAAAGGAGGATGTTGGTCAAGATGAACTGACGGCGGTGGCTGGCTGGCCGGATGCGTGTTCGGTGCCGAGCAATGGCTTCCCGGGTCCCTCGAGCTTCTCCCGTCCAGCCACCTGCGGCCCTCTAGGCTTCAACAACACCGCCGCTCGGTCGCTCGTCATCTCGATGACCGGCATAGGCGCTGCCTTGCGATCCAAGTGCATATCAATCGATGTAAGCCCGGTTGCTCGCGCAAGTCGCTCCAGAGCATAGCTTCCTCTCCATCGTGTGCACCATGCTGGAGTGGTTGTTCGGACGGTCTTTCCACCCAGATGCTGACATCCCCAGTCTTGCGGGCAAGATCGTACTCGTGACAGGAGGTAAACTCCGAGCGGTAAGATACACCTCGCAAGTCTCCACAGCTGACAAAAGCCCAGGCAACAATGGTCTGGGCAAGGAGACCGTCCTCCAGCTGGCCAAGCACTCGCCCAAGGAGATATTTCTCGCAGCCCGCACGGAGTCCAAAGCAGTAGCAGCGATAGCCGACATCAACGCGGCTGTCAAAGATGCAAGCGTCACCTTCCTCAAGCTCGACCTGTCTTCGTTCCGCTCGATCAAGCAAGCGGCAGACGACTTCAGCAGCCGCTCGGATCGGCTGGACATACTCATCAACAACGCTGGCATCGCAGGCGTACCTTACTCGAGGACTGAAGATGGCTATGAGATCCAGTTCGGGACCAACCACATGGGGCACGCCCTGCTCACGAAGCTACTGCTACCAGTCTTGCTGAAGACAGCCGACAAGCCTAACGCAGACCTCCGAGTCATCAACGTCAGCAGCAAAGGCCACATGTTCTCTCCAGCTCCCGGCATCATCTACGACCAGGCTGCCCTGGAGCAGCACCCGCCCCTGACGCGCTACGGACACAGCAAGCTGGCCAACATCCTCCACGCCCGGGAGCTGCAGAAGCGGTATCCTGCCATCACGGCGACAGCTGTCCACCCCGGAGTAATCATCACGGACATCTACAACACGTACAGCGAAGGGAATTTGATCATGCGATATCTGACGCCAATTGCAAAGGCTGTCGCGCCGTACGGGATACTGCCGGATGTGTATGATGTTCCGGGCGGCACTCTGACACAGCTCTGGGCTGCCATTGCATCGAGGGAGAAGGTGAGGAGTAGCCACTACTGGTTACCTATAGGCGTCAAGAATGCCGGTACCGCCTATGCGCAGAGTGAGGAGCTGGCGAAGCAGCTTTGGGAGTGGACAGAAGCGGAGTTCTCGAAGCACAGTACTTGAGGAGGGCGCTGGCAAGGGCGAGATTGGTCGCGGTGCATGACGATCGTACATATATCATGTGTATGTACTCGACTGAAAATGTTGCTGCCGCCGTCGTTCGGTGCACGTGCCATCCCATGTGACGTAGATTCTCCCGCGTTACCTGGTCACTTCTCCGGCGCGCAAACTGAACAACACGACTATAAACACGCTTCAATAGACCACGCTGGGCCGTCATGTCTCACGTGCCTTTCCTCGCCGTCCGACCCAATGACCAGTTCAGCAGCGACGTGAAGCCCAACGGCGGCATCGACCGCGACACCGACACCACCACCGCCGCCCTCGCCCGCGCAATGCCGCGCGCGCCGCCGGCCTCGAGGCTGCCTGCATGGGTCCGCTTCCCGCTGGTGTGCATCCTGAGCCTGGCCCTGAGCACGCTGCTGTACACCGTCACGGCGGAGTTCTCGGGCTACGAGCTGGCGGCCGTCAGTCGCGAGGCGAATGAGGAGTGGCAGGTGGGCGCGCTGCTGGCGCGGAAGCTGGTCGAGCTGAGCACGGCGTGGTATGCGGGCTACGACTGTACGTATACTGCGATCGTACGCGAGCGGGCGCGATGCTGATGCGCTGGCCACAGGGAAGGATCTCGCCGGCCTGTCCATCCTCAGCAACCTACCGCTCTACTTCCTCCTCACGACCTTCTACGGCATCGACACCGTCGCGTCCACCTTCGCGCTCCTCATTGACATCAGCGCCATCGCCGTCCCATTCGCCCTGCTCCGGCCGCTGATCCATGCGCACGAGCCGGGCAAAGATGCGAACCAGATCGTCGCACAAGACCGCCGGATCTTCTTCTACGTTGGGCTGCTGGGCGCTGCAATCTACTCCGTCATCATCTACAGCAGTCTGTACACCTGGCTGCCGGTCTACCTCCTCGTGCACTTCGACGGCGTCCGGAACATGCAGAAGGCGCATGACGCTACGCTGCCTTTGTTGCTCGTGTCGTTCCTACCTATCGGATGGGCGACCGCGCAGTTCCTGTTCACGCCCTCCATCGGATCGCGCGGTAATCCGGGGCTCACTGATCCGGACATCTTCCCGGAGAAGACGAACTTCGACCCGGAGACCGCAACATTCATGGAGACAGTCGCCTTCAACCTCGGCTTCAAGGGTGGCTTCACGAAGAGAGCCGAGGTGCTGGTCAAGCGGAGCGCAGTGCTCATGACCTGCAGCGTGGCCAACACTTTCGCGAGGGTCCTGATGACGATCGATGGGACGGAGGCGTGGGGCGCTGCTGGATGGGCGGGCGTTTGGGGCGCTGCGGCGCTGTTGACGAGTGTCGCGTATGGTTTCGTGGGCAATGAGTAGAGTGGTTTCTGGTTGGGCTGGCGTGGAATGGATTCAAGATGGTGGCAAAAGCTCATATACCCATGTGCCATTGGGTTCGTCGGGTTCACTTGTACGATCTGGTTGCATCATACGCCATGCAAATCGAATTTGGAGTGTGTACATGTCGGGTGTTCTTCTAGCTGTGTGGCCTCACTCGGATTCAGCCTTGCCGACGATCGGCATGCCGTGACCACGACCTGATCCTCCCGTAATCTCAAGTAGCACACACACGTTCCTTCTGCATCCATATGGCCTGCCGCGGACCGGCTGTACATGGAACGTTATGCCCTCCCACGTGTACATGTACCTAATGAACAGCATTAGGACAAGGAAGCAACGTCATCGAACTATCTCGACCTTGGCCAGCTCCACCGTTCCAAGCAGAACTACCTGTTGTCCCAACATATGCAGCCTACTGTGTCCCTTGACTTCACTCTCGTCTTCATCGTCATCTTCCTATACTTACTCACACAGCATATCCGACGAGACCCTGACTGCAGAGCACTCATGAAGAAATTCCTCAACAAAGCCAAGTCCGCCATCGACGAGCATCGCGATGGCGGGCAACAACAAGTCCCGATGCAAGGTGGCGGAGCAACCGATGGCCACTCATCCATACAACCGCCTACACAGACGGACGTCTACCGGTACCGGTACCACCATGGCGCCAACTGCGGCTCCGTGTTCATCCTGGAGAAATGGCTCACTGGCAGCATGTTCCCGGGTGACGTGCAGGGCTCCAGCGAGCTCGCAGCTGCGGAAGCTTGGGTGAAGCAAGAAGGCATCGACAGAGCCCGAGAGCGCTTCCAGAAGCACTGGGCCGAGTATGTCAGCGATGGCGATCTGGACTGGCTTCGCGATCACGGAAAGTGCAACACGATCAGGTTGCCCATCGGCTACTTCACCCTCGGACCCGCTTATTGCGACGGTACGCCTTTCAAGAAGGTCGCGCCGGTGTACCAGAACGCGTGGTCGGCGGTGAAGGAGCTCGTCTCCCGCTGCCATCAGCGCGGCATCGGCGTGCTCATTGACCTGCACGGTCTTCCGGGTGGCGCCAATGCTCAAGACCACTCTGGCACCAACTCCAACAAGGCCGAGCTTTGGTCATCGCGAAAAGACCAAGACCTCGGAACTCGATGCCTGCTCTTCATCGCGCAGCAGACCCGCTCCATGGAAGGCGTGGCCGGCTTGCAGATCATCAACGAGGCCGAGGCCAATGCTAAGGGCATGTACGAGTGGTACGGCCACGTGCTCACGGAGCTGGCGAAAGTCGATCCCACCCTCCCGGTCTACATCTCCGACGCGTGGGATCTCGGCAAGGCCATCTCCTGGACTCAGGGCCACAATACCCTCAAAGCCGGACACCTCAACAACCCGGTCGTCATCGACACTCACTTCTACTGGTGTTTCTCGGACGCCGACAAGCAGAAGTCGCCGCAGCAGATCACGCAGGAGGTTGGGACTAAGCTGTCCAGGCTCGATGGCAAGGACGGCAGCGTCCTCGATCACGGTGCTGCGCAGGCTATCGTGGGCGAGTACAGCTGCGTGCTTGGCGAGGGCTCATGGGCGAAGGGCGGAGGCACATCCAAGGACGACTTGGTACGCCAGTTCGGCAATGCGCAATCCCACCGCTACCAACAGCGAGCCGGGGGCAGCTTCTTCTGGACATATCGCATGGACTGGATGCCCGGAGGCGAGTGGGGCTTCAAGCAGATGACTGATGGTCACGCCATCGTACCGCCGCCTTCACTCACGCTGTCCAACGGAGACGTTCAGCAACGCCTGCAGGGTGCTCAATCGCAGCAACAGCAGCGGAAACAGAGTACTGTCGGCGCTCATGTCAACTACTGGGACAACACCCATCCGGGACAGTACGAGCACTGGCGCTTCGAGGCAGGCTGGGACGTCGGCTTCCACGATGCGATGGCCTTCTTTGGAACGCGGAGTCAGGGCGGTCTCGCGGGGGGCGACAAGATCGGCATGCTTGACCTGTGGGTGCTGAAGCGGCTGAGGGAGAGCGGGCAGAGTGGGAAGTTCATGTGGGAGTACGAGCAGGGTCTGAGGCAGGGCGTTAAGGACTTCTATGGCTGTGCAGGGATCTGAACGCTCCTGGCGGACGCGTGGAAATGCGTGACGACCTGATTGATACATAGAAGAGATTGTATACCTTAGCTCAAGCTTGGACCTAGTCGGGCAAGCACGCTCCTGTAAATCGAATCCTCATTGTATTTCCCCCCATCTTCCTATCTCGCAACAGATATAATTCTGCCCCAGACCCCTTCTTGATCTACGTCCCTGCGAGAGTCTGGCGTCGACGAGCGACCCTTGTATCTCTGTGCCCGAGGACGGGCCGTACGCCGGTCCGGCTGTCGACGTCCGCCGTCTCCGCGCATGATAGGCCACAAGAAAGGCTGATCTGTAGGCCTATTTAATCATGACTTCTTCTTGCCCTTATTTCACTTCGTTGACCATCTTCGACCATGGCGAACGAAGGCATGAAGCAATGGGTCACGGCTCAGGATGGGCTGGACAACCTCCACACCACCACGGCACCCAAACCCACGGCAGCCGACGGCGAGGTCCTGGTGAAGATCAACGCCGTCTCGCTCAACTACCGGGACACCGAGGTCGTCATGGGACTATACGGCCATCACGCGACGATCGGCCAGAGCAAGGAGATCGTGCCATGCTCAGACATTTGCGGCACAATCGTCGCTTCCAACTCGGATCGCTGGAAGGCAGGACAACGGGTCATGGCCATCTTCAATCAGACGCACTTGACTGGGCAGATCAAGGCCCACCAGATGACTTCCGGTCTCGGGCTGCCGTTGCCTGGTTGCCTGTGTGAGTATCGCGCTTTTCCAGCGGACGGCTTGGTGGCGGTGCCGGATTACTTGTCGGACGAGGAGGCGTGCAATCTGCCCATCGCCTCTGTCACTGCCTGGATGGCCATCAATGGTTTCCGCCTGATGGGACAGCCTTACAATGGTGACGGTGATTCTGCAACGGTCCTGATACAGGGCACTGGCGGTGTGGCGATCGCTGGGCTACAGATCGCTCATGCGGCTGGTCTGAAGACTATCGTTACTTCCTCATCCGATGCCAAGTTGGAGAAGGCGAAGAAGCTGGGTGCCGACTTTACTATCAATTACAAGACAAGTCCGGATTGGCAGGATGAGGTTATGCGCATCACGGGCAATGAAGGCGCGGACATCATCTTCGAAAATGGTGGCGCAGAGACATTGCGGAAAAGCTTCGATTGCGTCGCTTTTGGTGGGCTCATCAATTGTAGGCTGCGCAAATCCACGCCACAATAAGACATCTGTGACTGACTCCTCGCAGGTATAGGGTACCTCTCAGGCAAGGAGGACGTGTCAGAAGACAAGTTGCACACTAACGTGCTTGCTTTGCGCCGGAACGTGACACTCAAGGGCATCCTCAATGGCCCCAAGACTCGGTTCGAGGAGATGGCCAAGTTCTACGACCAGCATCAGATCCATGCGGTCATCGATCGGACGGTGCCTTTCGAGGAGGCGAAGGATGGGCTGAAGTATCTGTTCTCGGGCGGACACTTTGGCAAAGTCGTGGTCAAGATCGCGAGCTGAGATCTCGCAATTGCTTCGACAGCTCACATAGACGTAGACGTGCAAGCAAGACAGGAAGCAGAGTTGATCACCATTCTCTATACGCTCCGTCCGGTCCAACGAAGCCCATCAGAGGCCAGGGCTCGGTCGTTTCTGCGACTTTGCGGACCAGCTCCTCGTTGATCTCAATCCCGAGGCCTGGCTCAGTCAAGTTCGCCACGAAGCCATCCTTGACATCGAAGACCTCTGGGTTCGTCACATAACTCTTGATGTCGTAATCGCCGGCAGCCACGTTGTAGTGCATACCCACACTCATCTCCTGGATCTGGTGATTAGCGGTAGATGTACCAATCTGCAGACACGCTGCCAACGCAATCGGGCCAAGCGGGCAATGCGGAGCCAGCGCCACATCGTAGGCTTCAGCCATGGCTGCTATACGACGCATCTCGGAAATGCCACCACAATGAGCAATGTCGGGCTGGATGATATCGACGCTGTGGTCTTCGAAGAAGCGCTTGAAGTCCCATCGGCTGTACAACCGCTCCCCTAGAGCTATAGGGCAAGTGGTGAGGCCATAGAGCTCTTTGATGCCCTCGGGATGCTCACTGAGCAGAGGCTCTTCGATAAAGAGCGGGCCCTATTCTGCTGCGTCAGCGGCATAGCGACATCTGTTCTTCTGAGTCCTAGGTGGACATACGTGTGGTTCTAGTGCTCTGGCAAGCTGTTTCGCCATCGGCTTGTGTAGACGACCGTGAAAGTCTACGCCTGCATCCATGCCCAGGGCTTTGACTTTCTTCAAACGATCGACGCTCGACTGTAGGACCGACGGTGAGTCAAGCCAGCCTGATGAGGACAGATCAGTGGCGCCGGGTGCAGACGATCGTTCACGGCAACACACCAACGTCCTCCGTTGCATTCATCTTCACAGCTTTGAAGCCCTGCGCCATCCGGCCTTTGGCCGCAGCTTCGACATCACCAGGTCGGTCGCCACCGATCCAAGCATAGACCGCCACCTTGCTCCTCACTTTCCCACCAAGGAGCTGCCAAATCGGCACGCCGAGCTTCCTACCCTTCATGTCCCAAAGCGCGATATCGATGCCAGCCAAAGCGGACATGAAGTTGGGTCCGCCACGGTAAAAGGACTTTCGCCAGGCGAGCTGCCAGATCTGCTCGATGTCGTCGGCTTCGAGGCCGGTGAAGCGTCTGGCGAAGCCTTTCAGGGTGCCCTCGATGGATTCCGTGTGGCCTTCGAGGGTGGCCTCGCCCCAGCCGACATGGCCATCGGTGTCTGTGATCTTCACGAAGAGCCACTACACCAGAGAGTCAGCAGGTGGTCCGATTTCAACGATTAGCAGGCGAGCAGACTCTTGGGAGAACACGAAAGTGTTCGATGCTAGCAATGGGCGCCATTGCGGACACTTCTCCTTCTAGTGGACAATGGTACGGTCGATACACCAGGCCCTTGCCTTTAATGAAATCTACCTCGAAAGAGTGTGCGTCCTTTGGTTGCCGTCAATGTTTGAGGAGGTCGGAAAGTGGAGCACCATTGGACAACGGAGCTCCGAGTCGCGGCGACACAATTTATGTACCACATGTAATGGGAATGCAATCGATCTTCGAACGTAATCAGCACGCGTTCAAGTACGACATCTGCTCGTTCGCCGCACACATGATAAAGACTTGCGGAAATACTGCGAAGATACGAGGCCCGAAGTCGAGTCATAGTAAGCCAATTACAGGTGTCACTCCCTCCAGTCAGCCAGGACGCCTGAACGCGCATCCTCACCGCACGACGATGCGTACGGCTTGGACCCCCTGGTATCGCGTTTGATACAACATCATGGCCGAAAGCAACGCGTCCTCCACTCAGAGAGTCCGCATCGTCTGTATCTCCGACACCCACAACCATGCACCAGGCGAAGGCTACACGCTGCCGAAGGGCGACATCCTCGTGCACGCGGGCGACCTAACGAATCAGGGCAGCTACGTCGAGTTCAAGAAGGCGGTGGCATGGCTGGAGAAGGCCGACTTTGCCGTGAAGATTGTGGTTGCGGGTACAGGATAGAGCTGCCAAGACGTTGATCTTTGCGAAATGCAAGCTGACATGTTGCAGGAAATCATGACCTGGCGCTTGATACTGACTACGGACTCAAGTATGCCGAGGGCTGGCGAGTCCAGCCAGAGCGAGAAGAAGCTGCAAAGAGCCGGAAGCTCGTGATGGAGAACGAAGCGTTCACTTACCTGCAGCACTCTGCCACAATCGTCGAGATCCCAAGCAAGAACGCGCGGCTCCGCGTCTTCGGCTCGCCCTACTCCCCCGACCGCGGCAAGCAGAACTGGGCCTTCCAGTACCCGGACCACCGCGCCAGCAGCCTCTGGGACGCCATCCCCGCGGACACCGATCTGCTCATCACCCACACGCCACCGGCCGGCCACTGCGATGCGAGCGCTCACTGGCCGGAAGGCGGCTGCCGCGCGCTGGCGATGGCGCTTGAGCGTGTGAGGCCGCTGGTGCATTCTGCGGGCACTGCCACGAAGGCCGCGGCGCGGCGATCGTGCGATGGGCCGAGGACTCGGGCGCCGCGACGACGAGCCGGAAGTGGGACGATTCGGGGGGCGCGGGGGGTGGCAGGAAGCAGTCGCTACTGGACTTGACTGGGCGGAGCGACGGTCGGCCACCGTTGGAGGGTGGAAGGGAGACTGCGGTCGTGAATGCGAGTATAGTGGCGAAGAGCTTTGGCCGCGGAGCGAAGGCTTTCAATAAGCCGATTGTGGTCGACGTCGCGGTGCCTATAAGGCCACGTGCGCCGACCGAGGACGTGGTTCCGATGGATCCCATCGGTGATGCTTGACGAGGAACGAGCCTACCGCGTGCCATACGCCATGCATCGTGGTGGTGCGGTGCGATAGTCGCGCGAGGCTCCTTGCAGGGAGTCCCGGGCCCGGCCGATACCATTACACCATAACTCCCCGGGAACGTACACCACACCCCACGCGAACGGCTGCACGCGTGAATGGCCCGTTGGTTGTGCAGTGGTACCTGACGCTACCTTGACAGATCGCAAGATCCTCACAGCCGGCCGCGGTCAAGCCAGGCTCGCATGCTTCTATCCAGCTGCGCCGGTTCCGCCTGCAGCGCGGACAGTCTTCGCAATTGGATGAATCGAGATTCTAGAGTGTGCTCGCCCCCGCAGCCGATGAGCATGTTGCTGTTGGTTGAGCTGTGGTCAGCAGCGCCATGGCGAGCTTGGCACATCCTTTCAGTACGGCCATAGTCAGCCTGTCCGAAGTCGGTCGTCCGACCAGTGCCCCAGGATAGACTCGAGGTACAAGAGTCACTCCCCGTCGTACCTGTATGTACCCCGCCACCTTTCCAGGTTGGTGAGGTTCGAAGCGCCGTGGCTGCTGCCGGATCGTGCAGGAGCAGCAGGCAGACGCGCCTCAGGTGCGACCTGAAGGAAGAGTAGAATAGTTCTGTTGCACAAGCTGACGGTGTTGTGATTCCTCGCATTCACATCAGCTGGAAGCCTTCTCATTGGTCGGGATAGCGCCGGAGACCGTCCGGCAGACCAGGCCGAGGCGAGGCCATGGTGTGGTGTATCGTCGCGGGGAGTCTCACACGCAGCGGGTATCGCGCCGTGCCTGAGGTGGTGTTGTTGGTGGCCAGGAACGTGTCCGGCTTGTCAGGCTCGTGTCACGACCAGTCATGGCCGGAGCCGCCGCTCCCAGCCCAATCACCGCAGTCCGCACCGCCAGCCAGCACACGGCGAAGCTACTGCAGACATCGCTCCAATCACTGCGGGATCGGGGGCATGCAGTGACCGATTATTCTGTCGGCCTCCATCACTCTGCGCGTGCAGCGTGGCAGCATGGGCATGCGCGTGCCTTCCGTCCTTCGCATCGCGAGGTGAGTGGTGGTGGACTGCATCGCCGGTCCACCGCGGCGTCTGTGCGACGTGCTTCTTCACTGCAGTACACGTACCGCTGCATGTGACAGAAGGCCTGCATTCACGCCAGCTCACGAGAGGGAGTCGTGAGAGTCTACCTGCCCTGCCTGACCTGTCCCCACCACCTCAGTCTGCTGCTCGTGTCTTCCATCGTTGTACAGTACTACGCCTAGACACCCGTCCGCTTGATCGACAACCAGCGGAAAGAGCGAGAGCGGTCGGAAGCGCTGATCAAGCACAGCCCCCCGCAAGCGAGCGCGGCATCTGCATCGGCCCAGGATCATCGCTGCCGCACTCGGCTCCGTCGTCGGCTGACCGCCGCCGCTTCGTGCCGACTGAAGAAAGGTATCGAATCGGTATCCTAGTGCTATACGCATTTTTCGCCACTTCACCTTCTCGCAGACCACAGCGGCGACGTTTACGGAGCGGCGAAGCCTGGAATCGCGAGCGCTTCCGCAATCGCCACTCCCGGACCTCGTGGGGCCAGCCTCCGGTGACGTAAATTTCGTCTTACTCGCGCTCGCGGGAGCAAGCGGGCCGGCTCTCAACCTCCGCGATTCCATTCACCAGCAATTGCCTACATACCACCACACGCACAGCACCGTCTCGTGCTCGGGTCCGGGCCATCTGGCATTATTGCTGCTGTGCGGCGCAGCAGAACTGTATCACGCAGCATATAGGCATATCGCTGGCCGGTGCCTGGGTGTGGCGCGCGTTATTGTTCCCGCAACACACAACACCCGGTACCTGACCGCTTCGATACAACCCACACATCACACCGCGCCTCACGTCAGCACCAAGCGATAATCGCCGGCTGCAACCTACCAAGCTTGCCGGCCTCACACCATCATTGCTATATGCGCACGCCTACTAGACTGTCTTGAGCGGCATCCTTCCATCTTGCCTTCAGGCGGCCATTCTCACTCACCGGTCCTCTCGGCTTAGCCAGCCCTCAATCATGGGGTCACCACTACCCCCGGATCCGTACCTGGCATTAGGCGTGGCCAAAGATGCGACTGCTGCTGCCATCAAGCTTCAGTACCGGAAGCTGGTGCTGAAGTTCCATCCCGACAAGGTGCAGGACGAGTCGCAAAAGGAGGCCGCCGCGGATCAATTCCACAAGATCCAGACGGCATGGGAGATTGTCGGCGACGAAGACAAGCGAAAGCGGTATGACGCCCACTGTGAGCTGGCGCAGTTGAGGAGAGATGTCCTCTCGGATCGGGGAGCGCCTCCACCGAGAGCAGGGAATGAAATCAGGACTGCCGCCTTCAAGCAGCCTCCTGAGACCCCCCGAGGCGGCGCATACCATGCGAGAGGACCCGAGCGGAGAGGTGCGACATCACCGACGTACGAGGAGCGGAAGCCGTCAGACACCGGCGCCTACAGCACCACTGGCGACTACTTCGACTACACACCACGCGGTAGCGCACGACGGAAGAGTGAGGACTACGAGCGATCTACAAAACGCACCCCGCCTGCCCGTGATGATCGCGATCGGATGAAGGCGGCGAAGGAAGCCAAGGAGGTAAAGGAGCGGGAGCGCATGCGGCAGTCCCGAGAGCGAAATCGACGGAGTGATAGAGACATCCAGCGAGATCGCGACCGCAAGGCAGCTTCTGTGGTGGAAGAGGAGGAGGAATCGGGGAGCGACATGGAAACTCACGAGAAGCAGTCGAGACATCCGAGAGAAGAGCCCGATGAGCTCAAGCGAGCGCAAGACACATACCATGAGCAGGCGCGAAAGGATAAAGAAGCGGCACAGCGCGGCTACTACGACAACGACGAGCGTGCGAAGAAGATGTACTCGCAGTATGACGGCGCCAGAGAGTATGTGGAGAAGTCTAGAGGCGCGCGTGCTCGAGTTGAGGCCGATCGACGGCCCTCTCCAGTTCGTATGTCCTCTTCCAGAGACAAGGTGGAGTACATCAAGCGCGGCTCAGGAGCACCGCCCGTCATGGTACGCAGAGGGTCAGGTCGACCGACGATGCTCGGACGCGACGCAGAAGAGCGACGGCCAGCGATGCGCGAGAATGATCGTAGGCGGTCCGACGACGATGAAGAGCTACCACATCGGCCTCCCACGCTCAGCAAGTCAAAGTCTTCACCCGCCGAGATCAAGCTGCCCACAATGGAGAAGCAGCGGTCGCATTCCATGCAGGTCGACTCACCAGTCGAGAAGGAGGACCTGCCGCCGAAGGTCAAGCGCGCGGATAGCATGCCGCACGTCACCACCACGCGCGACCGCGAAGTCCCTCGCCGCAAGGACGGCATGCCGAACATGCCTTCCAAGGGCTCCAGTCTGCGGCAGACCGAATTCGCGGAGGGTATGCCTACTCCAGGTGCTACACCGGAGTACTCGGGCAACACCGACAAGGCGAGTAAATACCGCGCCTACGCCGACGATCACGAGTACCCGACACCGGACGGCTACCGCACCGAGGTCCGCCACCCATCGCCATCCGCCACCGCTGCGCCCGTCCGGCCGCGATACACCAAAAGCCCGGACCGCATGGGCGAGCGCGAGCGCGAGCGGCCCCACCGCGACCGCACCGCCTCGACACGATACGAAGAGCACCTCTCCCCTCACCGCCCGGCCCAGCCTTCGCGCACGACGAGCACGAGCTACGTCTACTCGCCCGGCCAGGGCGTCAGCGAGGCCTACGCGCGTCCCGGCATGAGCCGGGAGAACAGCGCGGCGCGCACGCCCTCGGGCCTCTACGGCGAAATCCCCACGACCGCCACCGCCTCCCCTGCGGCCGCGGCCCGCGATCGCGAGCGCGATCTGCGGAGTCCGCGGCAGTCGTCGGCCCGGTACGCGGCCCCGCCCGAGGACGTGCGGTACGCGAAGGATGTCCGGCCGGAGGACATCCGGATGCAGAGCGGGTATGGGACGTCGGGGCGGCGGACGACGGACGCGCGGCCGACGTATAGCCGGGGCGGGAGTTATGTGTATGCCAAGTAGGAGTTGCGCGTGCAGGGTGGGGACTTGATGGGAGGACAGCATACATCGAGCACAGTATGACGATGTGGGAGGCACAGATCGAGCAATTGTGTTAGGTGGGAAGCTCGTTCAGCGCGGAAGCGTGGGCGGAAGCTGTTGGGTATGGGACGCACGCATTGGTATGGGTGTCTGATCAATCAATCGACTTCTCGGCTTGGGGGAGGGACAAAGGGAGGGTCACCGGGCAGAACTTGGGGGATGGAAACTTCACGAGGGGCATGGCCTCGCCGAGTGTCGGTATCGGCTGAGCGTCTCAAGTAGAAACTCTTTGAGCAGTAACGACTTTGTAATGACGGGCTTGGTGCGACCGGTCTACCTATGAGTGTCGACTTCAATCTTTGCTCTTGTACCACACGACGACTAGGGAACGCCGGGGTGAGAGTTCAGGCGGAGCAGTCGGAAGCACTTCCTTGTCCTCGCTCCTCTCTCGTTCTCGCTTTCGTGTCAGTCGCGGAATGGCTTCCGGTTCCTTGTGGATGCATCACTAATGATGTTGATGAGGGTGGGCCTTGATATGCCGGAGAGGATGTAACGGTAAGTCCGTCGAGACTGCCAGACCTTCATTGTTATTGGTGTATGTCGCTGTCCTTCCTGTGCCTCCGATCGCAGCAAAGGTCTACCCGCGTGAGTTCACCCTCTTCACGCAAGACAGCACAGTCGTCCGGACTGATCCAAGCCCGCCAGAGAACCATCCTGAAGTCATCGCCTTGCTTCAGGCCCTTGTCATCCTCGTCTCGTAGTATCTGGAAAGGGCCCACCATGTCCAAGTCACACCCGGAATACGAGCTCCTCTACCACCCCGGCATCCCCGGCCGTGGCGAGTTCATCCGCCTCGCGTTCGAGGCCGCCGGCGTCCCCTACAAGGACGTCGCCAACGAAGACGAAGACGGGTACGCCAAGGTCCAGCAGTTCTGCATGAGCAAGGGCCTCGACAGCGGCGACGGCAACCCGCCCGTCTTCTCCCCGCCGGCCTTACGTGTTCCGGGTGCGGGCCAGGACGGCAAGGCGCTAGTCATTGCCCAGACGCCCAATATCCTTTGGTATCTGGGTGATAGACTCGGGCTGGTGCCGGAGGAGGAGGGGCCCAAGTATCATGTCCAGCAGCTGGTGCTCACGGCGCTGGACCTGAACAACGAGGTGCACGACACGCACCACCCGATCGCGGTGATGAAGTATTATGAGGAGCAGAAGGAGGAGGCGGTGAAGAAGTCTCAGGTAGGTCTGCTGTCTCAGCATGAAGCTGAGCAAAGGTGCGCGGGGTGTGATTACTGATTCTCGTCGCAGGACGTCCGGGAGAACCGCATCCCCAAGTTCCTGTCTTACTTCGATCGGGTGCGGCAGCACAATGAGCAGAGTGGCGGGGGGCAGGGGAAGTATCTCGTCGGGGACAGGCTCACGTATGCCGATACGACGGTGTGGCAGGTCCTGGATGGGTTGCTGTTTGCGTTTCCCAACGAGATGAAGGCGAGGAGGGGAGAGTTTGGGGATCTTTTTGGGGTCTTTTATGAGGGTCTGAAGTCAGAGAAGGGGCTCAAGGAGTACCTGGGCAGCAAGAGGCGGCTGCCTTACAGCATGGGCGTCTTTCGTCATTACCCAGAGCTTGATAGGGAGTGATGGGCTAGATGGTAGCGTAGACGCACCATATCTTGCACTCGAGGCCTCACATAGCCGCGTAGGTGGCCTCCTCATCGCTTTCGGTTGATCGCTGGCCTCGAACGCCTTAATCGGGGACTGTGCAGTGGCGTTCGGCATACGGTCACAGGATGCGGATGAATACACCAGTAGCGGGAGGCTTCACTGGCAACATAGCCCTGTCCTGCAAAGCCCAGTGACTCACACCGAGGAGGCGATACTGTGGTGAGAAGTTTGGTAAGACGGGACTTGGTCCATATACCCCATAGCGGAAGTCAAACGTTGCATCGCTCTATCGCTGAGCCCATTAGCATCTATCATCTCAAACCACACCCTCATGAATCGTCAAGCCTCATGTCGACAAACAGCTCACTTCTCCAGACTGGAGTCGCTCAAGTACCGCGCGAACACCCGATCTTCCACATCCTGCTTCCCACCCGTCTCTTTCGCCTCCCTCCTTCGGAAGAACGCCCGCTTCGCATACTTGTACCCCTCGATGCCCGCAAAGAACAGGAACGCCGAGATGAAGACGATGATCCACTCCCACGTAATCCCCGTATGCTTGAGCACCACGTCGTTGATGACGGGGATGTAGAGCACGGGGAAGATGGTGATGAAGCCGGCGACGACGGCGAAGAAGAGGAACTTGTTGCGCCAGACGTCGCGCGCCCACTGCGTGAAGCGGTGCGGCGAGTTGGGCTGCATGCGGAAGAAGGAGCGGCGGATGTCGATGACCTCCCAGGCCAGGAAGACGCTGAACCAGGTCAGCGTCGCGAAGCAGGTCGCCCGCGCGCGGAAGATGGTGTTGCAGCCGTCGCCGATGCTTTCGTTGCAGCGGAAGCCGATCTCGCCGTTGCCGAAGCCATACAGGACCAGGACGAAGCTTGACAGGCACAGCGCCGCGACCCAGAGGCCATAGAGGGCCATGTCCGTCATGATCTCCAGGCTGAAGACGCCGCGCTTGAGATCCTGAGGGGGGCGAGACATGATGTCGGGCGCCGCGCGCTCGAACCCGAGACCCATATCCGGGAAAGAGGACGTGATCATGATGATCCACAAGATCTCCACGGGCGCGATAGGGAAGACGGAAATGCCTTCCCCATCCTTGAAGACCAGGCCGATGAGGAGAATGAGTGCCTGGGCGATATTCTGCGCCAGCAAGTGCATCACGAACTTCTGGATATTGTCGAATGTCCGTCGGCCTTCCTCGATGGCGGCCAGGATGGAAGCAAAGTTGTCGTCGGTGAGGATGATGTCCGAAGCGTCTTTTGCGACGTCAGAGCCGGCTTGACCCATGGCGATGCCGACGTCCGCACGCTTCAGAGAGGGCGAATCGTTCACGCCGTCGCCAGTCATGGCGCAGTACTTCTTGCGGCGATGCAGGGCCTCGATCATGCGGACCTTGGTATTGGGCGCGCAGCGCGCAATGACCAAAGGTAGGACGGGGAGTTGGTCGATCTGGTCATCGCTGAGTTTGTCGAACTGCGAGGCGGTCATGACCATGCTGTCGGCGACATCCTTGCTCAGCGCATCCATGTTGCTCGGCAAGATCCCGACCTGCGCGGCGATGGCGCGGGCGGTGCCAGGGTGGTCGCCGGTAAGCATGTGCACCTCAATGCCCGCTTGATGGCACTGACGGACCGAGGGCGCAGATTCAGGACGTGGAGGGTCGTACAGTCCGATGAGGCCGCGGAACGTGAGATCACGCTCCACCGTACTGCGGTCGATCTCAGCACCTTCTTCGTACGGAACATCATAATCCCGGCCGGCAAGAGCAAGGACACGAAGACCGAGCTTGGCCAGCCCTTCCATGTTCTCGAGAATGTGCTCGCGGTACTCGTCGGTCATCTCGATGGGAGCCACATCGGGCGCGGCGACATAGTTGGAGCATGACGTGATCACCCGCTCGACGGCGCCTTTGGTGAAGGCGTACATCTTGTCGGTGTGCGCTTGGCGGTAGATGACGCTCATCTTCTTGACATCAGAATCGAACGGGAACTCGGACAGGAGCTTCCAGGAAGCATCTTCGCCTCCAGTGGAGGCGCGTCGGCTCCAGCCTTTGAATCTCGTCGCGAAGACTTGGATGGCAATCTCCGTCGGATCACCACGGGCATTCCACTCGCCAGTATCAGTCTGATTCACATGAGCCAGGTTTGCCAGCGACGCAACACGGAGGTAATCCTTGAGCTCGGTGTGCTGCAGGAGCTCGCTGTACTCTTCCTCTTTCTCCACTTCATGTTCCTTCTCACTCATGTCCTTGGGCTCCTTGTCGGTAAAGGAGATGCCACCCATGGTCGGGTTGAATGGCTCGTTCGTCTGGCCAACAGTGTAAGTGCCCTTTGCTGGGATCCAGGCCTTCTTCGCGACCATCTTGCCCTGGGTTAGTGTGCCGGTCTTGTCGCTGCAAATGTCCGTCACGCCACCCAAAGCCTCGAGACTGCGAAGATTGCGGACAATGACGTGCCGCTCGACCATGCGCTTGGTACCAGCAGCCATGGTGATCGTGAGGATGACGACGAGCGAAGCTGGAATCATAGAGAGGCCGGTGGCGACTGCGTAGATGATGACTTCCTGCCTGTTGCGGAAGTTGTTCGCCGCCAGTACTATGATGGCGCATACGACAGCGATGCCGAAGAGAAGTACGGCGAGTCGGCTGAGCTTCTTCTGCAATGGTGTACCGACTGACACGCCCAAAAAGGCGCCCAAAAAATCGCTGACGGTGAGGACGGCAGCTTGAGCGTAGCGATGGGGCTTGACGGTGCCATCTGCTTTGCGCTTGGGCGCCCGGATCTTGCTGTCCTTCTTGCGGAGCGCAGCAGCAATACTGCCAATCTCGGTGTACATGCCCGTGGCAAAAACGATACCCGTTGCTCGGCCTTTCGTGACCGTGGACGAGCTGTACGCGACGTTGAGACGGTCGCCGGGTCCAGTATCGGCATCAAAGACGTCTTCCGACACTTTGCGTACCGGTAACGACTCGCCGGTCAACAGTGCCTCATCTGTTTCCAACTTAACGGCTTCGATCAGGCGGACGTCAGCAGGGATGGTGTCGCCAGTCTTGAGCTCAACCATGTCGCCTGGCACGACCTCGACGGTAGGGATGGCGACATTCTGCGTACCGCGGACTACATTCGCCGTCGGGGAAGATAGCGAGCGCAACGAGTCCATCGTCTTCTCGGCCTGATACTCCTGATAGGAGCCCACGGCAATGTTAATGAATATGACAGCCGCGATAACACCGCCCTCGATGTAGGAGCCGATGCCGAAGGAGACGGCCATGGCGAGGATGAGGACCAGGGTCATGGCGTTGGCGATCTGGCGAAGGAGAATCTTGCCAAGGTTGACGCCGCCTGCGTCGCCGAGTTCGTTCTTGCCGGATTCCTCGAGACGCTGTTTGGCTTCTGCTGCCGTCAGCCCATCTTCAACGTTGGCGCCCACTTCTTCGGCCACCATTTGGTGCTTGAGGGCATGGGCTGGCTGAGTCATGGGCTTGTTCGATTGGCCCGAGACATGGTCCGTGAGGGCTGGCTTCGAGGTCCGCATCGTGGTGATGTTGGAGCAAGAGCAAAATGTAGGTTATGTCAGGCTCACAAAGGTCGATGTATGGGAACTCAAGGAGGTAGATAGGTTGTGGTGATGATGGTGAGCTTGTCAAGGGCAAGCATCTGGCAGGGGACCTTGGTGCTGGAGAGATAGAAGGAATAGACCTGCCTGAGGTACAGCCGCTCTTTATGTATGAAGAGACACAATCTGGTGAGTGACGTCCAAGAGCCAGTGTCTTGGGGCCCAAGCAACGCAAGAGGACGTCGCACCTTGGCAAGGCGAAGCATGTTGGCCACTCCACCTGGAGACGATCGTGGACGGACGTGATGCGAAGCGCGCAAGGTTTGGGGCGAGCTGTAAGCAGAAAATTCCGTGAATTGTATGGTGCAGCTGGCGGCACCGCTTCGCCAACTTAGATCGTCATGGAAGCCGGTGTCCTCAGATGGCTGCGAAAGACAGTGGGCGCTGAGCGAGACGAGGCCGAGACCAGAATCGGCGAATGCGCTGCCAAGAGCGGAATGAATACAGGGTGCGCGGCGGAGACAGGGTGACATCGCTGCCAAGGGCTGTGTCGCCACGAAGGCTTCCAGAGGCAAAGGCAGCTCGACGTTGGGTTTGCTCGCCGAGGAGGTGAAGTGTGGGTGGGAAGGCTTGGAACGACGTCGTCGCGAGCCGCAATACCGGTGCCAAGCCCGAGCCTCAGGTGCGAGATGCGGGATGACGCAGGGCCGCTCGAGCTCCGTTCGCGACACCTCCGGTCAGCCCAGTAGCCGGTTTGGGCGTGAAGGATGCGTGAGAGGCAAGTGAGGCACATTGACCGAAGCAGCGTGGTGAGGATGGCGCGCTTGCTTCCGTGCACTCTGAGCGTCTCGGTCGATGCCAAGAGCAGAGGACGAGGAATATGAGCTGGTCTCGGGCGAAGGCGCGGAAGCGGAAGGCACGACGGCGGCGAGGAATATGGACAGCGACGACGGCGTACACACGAACGGCACTGTCTACCAGCAACGCCTAGAGCGGCGCACGCTGCGCAAGCTGGACTTCGTCTTACTGCCCTTCCTGGCCCTGCTCTTCCTCCTGAACTCTCTGGACAAGTCCAACATTGGCAACGCGGAGACTGCCGGCTTCACCCACGATGCCGGCCTCTCTGCCCACGACCTCAACACCAGCCTCGCCTTCTTCTTCGCCTTCTTCGTCGCACTGCAGCCTATCGGCGCGGCGCTGGGCCGGAAGTATGGCATGGCGCGCTGGGTGCCGGCGTGCATGAGCCTGTGGGGCCTGAGTACGATCCTACACATCTGGGTCCGGCGGCGATGGCAACTGATCGCGCTACGGGTGGTCATTGCGAGTCTGGAGGCTGGATTCTATCCTACCGCAGTGAACTACCTGAGTCTGTTCTACACGAGGTATGAGTTCGGCGTGCGGCTGGGCGTCTTTTACGGCCAGAGTGCAGTGGCGGGCGCACTGGGCGGCGTATTAAGCTGGGCAGTGTTCAGTCATTTTCCGAGAGCGCCGACTGGGCCGCAATTGCCACCCGGCGATGCGGTGGATGCATTGCAGGTCGGCGGCTGGAAAAGCTGGGAAGTGCTTTTCCTGATAGAAGGCTGCACGACGATGGTGGTGGCGTTGATTGGCTTCTTCTGGCTCCCGCACAGCGCAGATACGGCCTGGTTCTTCAGCTCCCAGGAGAAGGTGTGGGCCGAACAGCGCATCCGCCTCGACAGGGATAACGTCACGCCGAACCAGAAACGTCGCGCGAGCATGGCATTGCAGCGCAGTATCACAGAAGACGAGGACGCCACTGCTCGCCTATCAACTGACGACCATCATGGCGAAGAGTCTCACACCCGGCTGCTGGACGGCCTGACAGACTCCTCGCCCTTGACACACAAGATGTCCATCGCCTCCGCCGTTTCTGTGACCGCCGACGCGGGTCTCTCGCGCCATGACATCCTCTCCGCCATCCTCTACCCCAAGATCTGGCACCTGCTCATCTGCAACATCCTCTCCGCCATCCCCGCCACGGCCTTTGGCGTCTTCCTCCCGCTGGTCATTAAGCAGCTCTCGCCCTCCCTGAACCTCACCGCCGCGCAGTCCAATCTTCTTAGCGCCCCTCCCTTCGTCTTCGGCGCACTGGTCCTCTTCATTTTCACCCGCTGGTCCGACCGCAGCCATCAGCGCCTGGTCCCCATCTTCTGGGGTCTCGGCCTCCTGCTCATCGGGCTGACCATGACCGTCATGGTCGGAAGATCGAGCTACGTGCTCCGCTACATCAGCCTCTGCATCCTGCTCTCCGGCTCTTTCATCGCCAGCCCGTTGACAGTGGCCTGGCTCTCGAACAACACGCCCGAGCACGGCAAGCGCGCTATCCTGCTCGGCATCAACGGGTGGGGCAATCTCGCCGGCGTCTTCTCGGCGCTGCTGTTCACGCCTGCGGACAGGGCGACGGGGTACGTGCGGCCGTTCATTGTCACGCTCATCTGCGTGCTGGCGGCTTTTGTGGGATTCATTGCGTTCTGGGTCATGCTGGTGAGGGAGAATAAGTGGCGAGAGGATCTTACTGCCGGCTGGACGGAAGAGGACAGGGAGCGGGAGGAGTTGATGGGGGATGTTCCTGTTGCGACTTGGTCTTGGCTGGATGATCTGGCGCACAAGGTGGGCTTGAAGAGAATGTTGGAGAAGGCTGGGTATGAAGAGGCGCGCAGAGGCGACGAGAAGCTGACATTTCGCTATGGGATGTAGATGATGTAGTCATTTGAGGTTATGTGCTGTGCCACACTCGATCTGTTGACTATACGGATGGCTGCTATGCCTGTACTCGAGTGGATCAGCAGGCCGAAGACCGCACATTGGAGCTGCTGGTGTCTAGGAGATCAATCCCAACAGTCTAGACAATCTTGTCCTTCATTGTCTGCGGCGACGGCCGTGTCGTCTTAAAGTGCTCGAGCTCCTCCAGCTCTGCCCAGTATGCCTTCAGGGCAGGGTACTGTGTCTGCCAGTCGTGCTCCGACCAGCGGATGGCGAACCAGCCCAAGAAGGAGACGATAGCGATGTCTGCCAGGGTCAAACAATCGCCGATCAGATAGCGACCTTTGCGTTGATCCACCCAGGTGGCGAGCTGGCGGAGGCCGCCGTCGACTTTGCGGAATTGCCTGGCCGTTGTCAGTCGAGCAACTCCTCTGAATAACTCAGATTGAAACTCACCGCGCGGTCCATGGCTCGCTCTGCTTGTCTTTCTTCCTCATCTTCTCGAAGAATGCTAGCACCATCTGCCTTACCGTAAGCACGCGGACTCCCAGCGTGGGATCTCAGATTATTCCTCACAGCATCGCACATCGCATCGCAGACCACCTCGACCTGCTTCGCAAAAAGACGTTCGTCTATGTCTGCCGGCAGAAGCGCCGGCTCAGGATGCTTCGCCTCCAGCCACTCCAGGATGAAGTGAGACTCGTAGACCGCTGTCTTGCCATCCTCAAGGATCAACACCGGAAGCTTCTCGAGCGGGTTGTACTGCGGCGTTGCGGTCGTGCTATCCCAGGGAACTTCTGTCTGCAGCGTGAATGGTATCCCCTTTTCTGCTAGAGCGACCCGGACCTTCCTAGCGTACGGGGATGGGGAGGCTGATATGAGAGTCCACATGTTGACTCCAGCGGGCGTGTATTGAGCGAATAGAAGCAGGTTCACGAAGATCAAGCCTGTACCTGCTAAGTGTTTCCCGACATCATTATTGTCTCTAGGCTCGACAGGGTCAGTACCGCTATCTGGCTTTGGGACTGACCCTGTGCCGTGCCGTGGAGAAGCATTCGAGGGTCGTGGTGGTGTTGTCCGCTTGGCCGAGCGGTCTCGTCGTCTACATGTACCTCACCTGTGACCCCACCATCGTAGGGCACCCCGCCATTTTCACATGCATCAGCTTCATTGGCCAGATCATTCGATGTTGCCATGCCCAACCTCACCGACCTGATCAGGGTCGTTCCATCAGATCGAGAGGAAGAAGTCGAGGATATCTATGCCTCCGCAGCCTATCTGATCTTCCCGGACGACACACGCACCAATCATGGAGATCCTGGATCTTTCCTCGTCTACCAGAGCAGGCGGTTTGGACACATCGAGTTGTCCATAGCTGATCCGGAGCGCGAAGACGAGCGACAGCTGTTCAGCCACTACCTTTGGAACGCTGGCATAAAATTGGCGGAGCTCGTAAGCGATGCTGAGACGGAAGGCAATGTGTGGAGTGTGGAAGGGCACAGAGTGCTCGAATTAGGGGCCGGAGTCGGACTTGGTGGTATCGCCGCGATCTTGGCTGGGGCGGAAGAGGCAGGCATATCCCGAGGACACCCAGGCTCAACGACGCTGGACGGCTGACGACTCGGGGTCCAGGTCGTCATGACAGACTATCCAGCGCCCGTCGTGCTTGCCAACATCCGCCGCAATGCCGGAGCGGCTATCCCTGAGCGTCTGGAGCAGCGCTACAGTGTTGAAGGCCATGAGTGGGGCGAGCTGGACACTGTCTCCACTCGGTCCCACGCACATCGCTTCCCACGCATTATGGCCGCAGACTGCTACTGGATGACCGGTCAGCATCACAATCTCGTGCGGTCGATGCTGCACTTCCTGTCGCTTGACTCCAGCGGCAGGATATTTGCAACCGCGGGCTTCCATACCGGACGCGCGAAGCTTGCAGCGTTCTTCGAGGTCGCTGTGGCGGAAGGGCTAGAGATTGAGGAGATCTATGAGGAAGATGTGGCAGGCGTGAGGAGACCGTGGGAGACAGAGCGTGCTGGCGGAAGAGAAGATGTGATGGAGAGGAAGCGGTGGCTCGTCATCGCCAGACTGAAGCGGCGGCTCGCTAAGGTCGGCTGAATGCGCTGTCATTCTATAGTGTCCGCCACTCGCTGTAAACTAAGTGTAACTATACTCTGACCTGTGCGTCCACCGAATGTGAATGTGGGATACTTGGCCTCCGAGTGATACCGTAGGCAGCCGTGATTCGGTGCGAGCCACTCGAGTAATTCGTCCTTAGTCCAGTTGCATGACGTGATGCAGAGAAAGCACCTGGGCTTGATGAGGGGCTCGACTTTCTCTCGATAGACCTTGCAAGGGTTTTGTGAGCCTTCAGCAAATGGCATAAGTGATATGGCGTCGAAAGTGCCCTTGTCGAGCACCACGTCGAACCCGCCTTGCAGCCATGCTCGATCCGGATTGTGGTTGAGTAGGTCCCACGTCTCGAACTGAACCCCCTCGACGTCCTTCTCGACGGCGATGCGGCGCGCTAGTCGAACGCTGGTCTCGCTGTAGTCGACACCCACCATGTCGCCAGTCCAGCACCTGCCCTCGTCGTCCTCTTCGCGCAGGGCGAAGAGCAGGTGACCATTCCCGGTACCGAGGTCTAGGAACCTAGAGGTCTGTCTGGCTTCATTGTCGTCGTCCCGCCTGAGCAGGCCCGTCTCGGCAAGCTTATTGAGCTGTTCGAGCACAGCCTCCTCGGCGTTGCTCTCGCTGAACCACACTGTGCCTTCGTCGTCGGCATCTTCTTCGTAATTGCCGAGCTCGCGGGCGTACGCCGCTTCCCAGCTTTTGCAGAGAGTCAGTTGTCGTGCAATCATCCGCATAGGGTGGCGACGACGGCTCTTACATACTACTCCTTCGTGCCTAACTCGCTTGGGTCCAGCAGCCTGCGATTCGCTGCTTCAGGCGGCGAAGTAAGTGACATTACGTCGCTGAGATCTTCGTGCCACTAATCACACCAACAACGAAGGATCATGTAGGAGGTAGAGTCGCGAAGTTGTGATGGTTGTCGTGAAGGGAACGCGCAAAGTCTTGGCTCCCAAGTGATTCCACGACTTTACATACACCATCACGAGAGAGGGAATATACCATTTCGATTGATTTCGACACGCCAAGCGATTTCCATGTCCTCTAACATTGGCAACGATAGACATGTGTACAGCTATAGCCGATCCGAGTCTACATCTATGCAACAGATCGTCCTCGCTGAGCGCCGCGAGTAACGCAATGGTCATCGACGGCGAGTAACATCACGCAACAAGCGGCTTTGCTACCGCGGGTACTGGAAAGACAGGCGTGACTTCGGAGCAGTAGGAGGTGGCCCATCATCAAACTCCACCAGCAGCAGCTGCGGTGGTGGATCCAGCTTGGCGTCCGGCCGGACTTTGGCAGCTGTGCCCGCATCATCGCGGATGAGCTTCGCTATGTGGGAGTGCGACCGTCGATGCTGAGGTGGCGCTGCAGGCATCTGCGTATGGTCCAGCTCCGAGCGCGATCTGGTCCTTTTCTGCCAGCTCCAGCGATTTGTCGACGGCTCCTTGCTAGCGAGCAAATTCAGCGCATCCCCGATGCTCTTGCGTTCTCGGAGACCGCCGTGCTTCTTGTCTGGCTGCAAGTGAGCGGCGATATAGCTGCTCGCGGCTGCTTTGGGCTCTGTCGGCGAGGCCCAGGGGGCCGGAGTAGTCGGGGCAGCGCGCATACTGTGATACCGAACTGGCCTTCTTGGCAGCGGCGGCGGTTTGTCAGCTGTATCGCTCATCGGCGGTGCTGTGTTGAGCGCTTCTAGACCCGGGATCTCGGCATTGTATGGAGCGAAGGGTGCGTTGAAGGTCGACGCTTCTCGAGCAATCCGACCCGATGGCAGCGTGAATTTGGCACTATCTGGCTTCGCCGCGGTTGCCTCCACGGTCTCCGGAGCCTCATCGACTTCCGTACAAGCTGCTCCATTCAGTCGCACTTCTGGGACAGCTGGGGACATCGGTGGCGCCGACTGAACATGTTCAAGATGTGTCCCAGCCGGTGAGCCCTTTCTCGAGGTCGTGTAGAGATCCTCTTCGGAGTCGTCGCTGGCTTCATCGTTGGCGGGCTCGGGATTGACAATGATGTAACGGCTTGTGGAAGCTGCCCGTGTACGACTACGCCTTGGACTTGGCGGCGGCGGCGGCGGCGGCCGTCTCGGCAATGCTGGAGGGCGCTCGAGAGGCTCTCTGAGAGCCGCTGGTGCTACTGTAGAAATTCTTGTCGGCGAGTACACATCCTCACCAGTTCTGGCAAGATTGCCGTATGGCATTGGAAGTATGGGCGTCGAGACAGACCTTGTGACAGGCCACTGGACCGGGGCAGACTCTGTCGGCCGGGGCGCAATGCTCGCTTGTTCCGGCACCAGTGGTTCCCATTGAATATCAGGCATCTGCACTGCGGCTGGCGATAGCTCGTCAAGGGTGGGGTACGGCAGGACAGATCGGGGCGACGGCTCCTCACCTGGTGTGCTTCGGCTGACCTGCGGCTCCCGTCCGTCGTCGCGCGGCGTCCTTTCGAGTACATCCGCCAC
Organism: Teratosphaeriaceae sp. CCFEE 6253; assembly: GCA_033119285.1. Taxonomy (NCBI): domain Eukaryota; kingdom Fungi; phylum Ascomycota; class Dothideomycetes; order Mycosphaerellales; family Teratosphaeriaceae; species Teratosphaeriaceae sp. CCFEE 6253. Next base: position 41,660 of record JAWDJV010009463.1, read on the forward strand.
CAGTGTGCGAGATACTGGAGTTGGCGAGGTGAACACAATCCCGTCAGGCATCGCACTGCCCTCAAAAGTGGGAGGACGTCGAAGGCTACCAGTGGATTCGTGCGCCCCACTTGTACTGCGAACAAGGGTCTCTGCGCTCTCGGACGCTATAGATTCATCTTCGCCCATGATGAATGCGGTAGCTTCCTCCAAAGGTATCGAGAGTGGGTCGAGAGCAAACGTGGACCCGAAGATTGAAGACTTGCGCGGCCTCAGACCTTCGCTTGATATGGGAGACAAAGCCTGCTTCTCATCGTAGGGCACGAGCTTCAACTCCCTGCTGACCCTGGAGTCGATGGTGCTCGCTCGGCTCGAGGTCGTCTCGGGGTTGACGAGCGACCATGCACTGGACGATGTGCTCAATTTGCGGGCATGATCACTCGCCGCCGACGCCGATGCTGAGGCGGAAGCTGAGCTCAGCGAGCGTGCTGGCAGATTCGCGTTTGTGTCGAGCCTCAAGTGGATGATGCCGGTGTTGTCCAGGGTGTGGTGTGTCACGGACAGCTGGTGACAGGCGACATCGATGGCAGTCCTAAGATCCGAGAGCCGATCCTCGCGCGGCTGGAAAGCCCCAGCCTCGCTAGCGTCTTGTAACTCCAGGCGGACTTGCGTGAGGATAGCATGACATCTGGCGACTTGTTCTGCAAGGCGAGAGTCGTTGGCGCCGGCCGGGACGTCTCCCTCGGTGCTATCTTCGACTTCCTCGAGCAGGTTCCGGAGGCTCCGTATGCTGGGTGTGAGTGACTTGAATGCGCCGGGCGATTGACGGCCTGGTAGCAGTCAGCCTGATGATCTGTCTTGCTGAATACCAAGACTTACACTGTGTGTACAATTGATGCGCCAGCACTCGCGAAGCCAGCACTTCCGAGTCGCTCATGTTTGCAACGGGCTGTCAGTGGACTGACGCTTTGGTCGCAACTTGTGGTATCTGTTGTATGCCGACCAGTAGCCAAGACACCCTGTAGCACCGCCTCGCTATTGCCTTGCAGTACTGCGGCGCATGAAACTGGTAATGGGTCCCTCGGCAAGGCTGCGACTGTGCAAGCGGAACTGATCGACGACGACGCCGAGATGCGCACTTCTTACGGTCAATTAGTATTACGAGAATGCGTAGATCTTATTGTACCAGTAGACATGTACAAGCGGGATGAGAGCAAGATAGGTTGAAGTCGAGGTAGCAGGCGGTGCATCCGTCGATCATCGTCTGTGCTTCGCGCCGGAGGCGCATCCTTCAGCCTCGTCGCAATCTTGGGGCCAAAAGGCTATTCTACCCACCTCGCGCAGACTGTTGCGGCTGTGCGAAAGCAGCCTCTGTTCCATCTCGTGCGCGCGTGAACGCAAAACCGACCTCTCTGGAGCTATGGGGAGCAGTCTTGTAGACTACTCACCAGTTGCAAGGCTCCAGCTCTTCGAACTTGGTGCACTTGACCCGACAGGTATTTAATGCCGCCATACTCGAGCCGGTGACGACTCCGCCTCGCCACAACGGACAAGAAGCAGGTGATTGGGTCTCCGTGCGCGTCGTAGTAGCTGGTCTCTCCTCGTCATTGGGACCTACCGTAGCGCACGCCCAATGCTGCCGAGCTTCCTCTCGAAGACGTGCTCATGGTCTCCCGTCCACTGCGGCGTTCGTGGAGATCCCGGGTGCAAAGTACCAGCTCAGCTCTTGCCCATGCACGAAGTCCAGCGAGGATCCGACGCCGCCAGACTGGCGTTGGATATGGTTGACTGCATCATCAAGCCTTGGCACGCCTCTTCGCCGTCCAGCCTATGAATAAGCCTACGTCTTTGATGACTGCTCCAGGTACACCCATCTTTTGCGCCCTGCAAATGACATATCAGTATCGGCAGACCAGGCCCACATGCAGCGTCAGACGAGCAGGACTCACCACATCGGCAAGATGCCTCCAGCATCGCTCGCAGTCGCCATCTGCCAATTGACTCTGGCCCCGTCGTCTATGAGCTCGGCGCGCTCGATACTGACGTACATGCCGTCCTGCAGCTTCCGGAACTGATTCGAGTTGTACGCCGTGCCTGGTATGCCCCTCGTAGTGACGGGTATCTGCACCACCATAAACATCTCAGCTTTCTTCGCCGTGATGATCAGCTCGGGAAAGACACGGTTGTTCAACGGCGGAG